>NCVS01001256.1:20429-32945 GCA_003055095.1 Goniozus legneri
TCAATGGCACTTGTGCTCAGCGTGCGAGGTCCTCTCACTCTCGACTCTCCTTTCCTGTCCCCGTGCCTCTTCCTATCCGGCCATTCACGCCTTTTCTTCCGGTACATCGCTGCAATTTATGGACCGCTCACGGAAATCTCTTTACTCTCTCTCTCTCTCTCTCTTGCTACCCTTGGATAGAGCTCTCAAGGGGTGCGCGAATATGTAGGGAGGGGGCACCGATAAATCGCTCGTCGTAAAGCGTGCCCGTATAGCGGAGGGTGCGCGAGAAAACGACCCCCTCCCCCTCCCCTTCCCTCTCCGTCGCACTCGCACGACGATAAAGCGAGGCCAGAATTTTTGTCTCTCGAATCACGCTGTCTGGAGTCTCAGGGATTCCAGTTTTCATGCGGGGGTCGAATCATATTCCACACACCCCTCCCTCTCTTTCCACCCACCTGCGTCGCGAGATTGACGTTGATGGCCGAACTCTTCCGCGATATTGGCCCGAGTGGGATAGGTCATCCCGAGAATCGATACCCGCGGATTTCCCGTCTGGAATTCCTTCATCTTCCGGATATCTCCCCGGTGGATTGGCAGGAAATATTTAATTAAAATCTTCTATCATCCGGGCGTTTCTTTCACTCGCAGGAATTAACGATCCGATTTGCTATTTTTGTGGATTGAAAATGTGTTGTTAAAAAATGTTGACAAACTAAATCAACCAATAAATTTTCTACTCGAAAAATTGTTATTCCAACAAATTTAATTGATTCAACATTTTTTACTCGATGTGATAATTGTAGCTGCAAGAAATAGATTGTTGCGTTATTTTTTTTGTGTTACACTTATACTTGGATGGTCTCGAATTTCTCTCATTTTCTAGTACTAAAAAAAAAACAATTCCGCCGCAAGAAGCGATTCGCACGAGGAGCGATTAACGCGAACAGTCGACGCGCGAGCAATAACGTCGCGTGGCGCATTCTCTGCGCCGGGCCGAGAAAAACCCCGAGCTCGCCCCAAGGACTGGTTTCCTTCGGTTCCTTTATGGCGCACGAACGCGTATAAACGCTACCGTTGTCGAGACGTCTCGACGGATAAACGCTGGAGCACGCCGCGGGCGATCGGCTACCGTACACAGAAAGATGGAGAGAGAGAGAGAGAGAGAGAGAGAGAGAGAGAGAGAGAGAGAGATGTACACACTGAGCTGGATAGATACAAAGAATCGACGTGATTCCGTGAGGTTCCATTCGCGGCAGATGCGCGCTCTCGCTCAAGGCGATCGGGAGCTTCTAATCGCTCGAGGATAAATACTCGCTTGACTCATCGGGTATTTCGAGCCGATTACGAATCGAGACGATAAAAAGGAGAAACTATCGAGACGTTCTAGGTTCTGGGTGATTGGACTGGTCTAGATGTGGAACGTCGTTCTTGTTTTGTTTGTGAGTCACGAATTATGTTCTCTACGCTCTACAATTATTCACGCTCATCTACACTGAAAAAAAGTATTTTTCTACCTAGAATATTTCTCGTTATGGTAAAAATAAAGGTATTCTTATTTTAACAATACCAAAATATACTATACATAAGAATAAGTTTATTGATTTTTAAAAAATTTGGTAGATATTGTTGTTATTAAAATACTAATATCAGTATGGCCGACTTAACCTCGCTTGGTCAACACGGATTAAAACGAACCATGAATTTGAAATAATAACAAGTAATATAATATATTTATATTCATATATTAATTTCATTTATTAGCCATTATTTATGTTATAAATAGTAGAGATAAAATTTGCCTTAAAATACAGTGGATGCTACAAAGAGTTTAGTTTTAGTCCCGCTAAAAACCTTGGTATTTTGAAGGGTAAAATACCAACATTTTTAAATCTAAAATATTTAAGTAAAAGTATACTGCGAACAAGAATACTCGGATAAAAAATATTTTGTATTCTGAGTAGAAAAATACTTTTTTTTCAGTGTAGTTTAGAATTTTATTTTTGCATTTTAATTACGGTGTAATGAGTACATAGATGATAGTCCAGACAGGATGACCCATTTATCCTTAAAATAATATGGGTAGTAACGAAAATTTCATATTTTTATTTCACAAAATAAGCTTTCAGACAGGTTTAATTTTTTCGAATCAAATTTACTGGTGTTTTATGAAACAATTTATGTTATCAATTTTTTTATATTTTTGATCTTTCCAAATAACTGTCGGTGCAAACAATATAGAATTTTATTGGCTGCACAAACTTTTTTCATAAACAATCCTCTCTGTTTCCATTCGATTTATCATACAAGTTCAAAGGATTCATTCGATCCTGGCGAGTTAACCCGAAAGGTCGGTCCTCGTCAACGAAGCTCGCAAACGGCCAACTCGACCCGAATTTTTCCAATAAGGACGAGAATTTATTCCACGGACATGCAAAACGATTCTTGATACAAATAAGGAGGGGACACATCCAGAGTTCTCTCTCTCTCTCTCTCTCTTCGCATAAATTCCGCGATATATGAAAAGTTTCCCGCTCGCATACAATTTGTCGTGATGGGACGCAGTAAAGAATACAAGGATCGGGGAGCAAATAGGGCGGCAGGCGGGCGTTCCCTTTTGACGTCGGCTCGTCGAAGAATTTCCTCGAGAACGTTTCGCAGCCGCTCGCGCGCCCGAACGACCTTTTGTCTCAATCAGGCTTCGTTACACGCGCGAGAGTCGAGCCCGTTCACGAGCGGGGCGCGAATATATTCGGCGTTAACCTGTCGTCGGGAATATTACGAGATCGGTGAGAAATTTGCCGGGCGTATATATACGAGAGTAGAGAGCCCCGCGCGAGGTTTATGCGCTATAAGGCGCGGGCATAAATCCGAGTTTGCCTCCCTCCGCGACGACCTTCCCCGACGTTGGCCCACCTCGCCTGCTCCCGGGGTGTCCAAATAGACGAGAGAGTCCGCGTACGTACGGGGAATTCCACTCGATACGTTTATCCCGAGATAAACTGCTCTCGGTCGATTTTTATTCATCCCCCCCCTCCCCCCTCCTCTTCTCGTTCTCCCGAGACTTTTTCGAGAGAAATATTTGCGGAAGAAGCTCCCAACTATGAGCTTTTATTACGGCTCGGCGAGTGTAAAGCTCGCTCTTTTACGATTCCACTGTTTTCCCACCGTAAAAACCGTGATGAAAGTTCCGACGGACGTTAAAATACACGGCCCGGGCTAGTCGATGGAACGGTAAGAGAATCGAGATTCGATTCTCGATAACGCACCTCACCTCATTTCGGTGGAATTACACCTCGTGGTTGGCGAATTTTTTGACTATTTTGCGAGTGGAGATGGGATGTTGAGAATTTTTTTTTATCAAATTTCAATTAAAAATGCGGGGATCTAACGCGTTGGAATTGTTGGAAAGATTGAATTTATCACTATTTAAAACAAAAAAATACTGAGAAAAAATGTTATTAAATTTTAGTGCTTAATTTTTTTCAATTCTCTCCTAACGAAGAACATCAAAAATTGGTTCATATTATTTACCGAACCGAAATTGTCGATAATTCACACGTAACAACAAAAACCAACGTTTATTTTCATTTTTGCGCTCAGTTAACGCTCGTGAGCTTGCAGTATAATTTTGGCCCTGACAACGTTAATGGTGTCATTAGAGTGAAGCTTTTTATAAACTTTATTTATGGAAGCCTGTTCTCGTTGCAAATTTAGCCGCCTTTTATTCGAGCACGACAACGCTGTCTCTCGACAACTCGGAACGACTCTATCCACGAAATACGTGAGCGAGAGAGAAAGAGAGATAGAGGGAAAAATCGCGAAAGAAGATAGAATTATAATAGATAGAGTTGGGAAAGTTGCTGAAATATAATAGCGAGAGGTTCGCTGCGCCGGCCCTTCTCGAATTCAATTACGCCGAAACTGGGCTCAAAGTCTAATAGTAATTTGTTCCACGCGTTCGCACATTGTGTAGTTTAATACGTTTGTAATTAGTTCGAAACGCCTCGCGGTCTCAAAGCGGCCCGCTCTGAATCGCGCGCGCGCGCAACCGCTTCGACGATTTTCTCATCAGGGCGATTCGCGACGTTGCAACTCCCACCCCTCCCCTCCCCTACATTTCTCCTACTCTCGCTCGTTCATTCAGGAGTTCGGGATCGATCGTTCTCGCGTTAACGTGGATTTCGCGGACGATAATTCACCGAGTCGAAAACGTATATCGAATGTCGAACGGATTTTCTCATTCTCTCTTTCTATCTTTTTTTCTTATTGTCTTTCTCTTTCGCTCTCATATTTTTTTCTGTCAAACTTTATCGAACTTTTTGTGTGAATGTTTGACTCTGACTCTAACACTCTCTCTAATTTTGATTTTATCTCTTTCTGTTTCATTCTCTTCCTCGTTTTTCTCTCTCCTGCATTCTCATTTTCTTTCTCTGTCTTCGCTCTTCGGTCTCGAATCGAGGGCACCTCTCGTATATCGCGACGACGCGAAGCCAGCTGAGACTTGACGGGGGTAGAGCTCGATCAAGAAGAGTGGAACCGTTCGAATTGATTCGATTGAAATTATTCAGCGTGATTGACATTCCATTTGGTATTCATGGACACCCCGACGATGGCTCTCCCCTTTTTGTGGTTTATTCCGCCGTGTTTCTCTCTTTTTTTTTCGCTCTCGGTTACGTTTACAATTTCGCGAATCGTCTATTCCATCCGTATAACGCCAGGCGAATCAATTCGTCGGAAAAGAGATTTTTCGTTCCCTTTCCGGTCTCGATGGATTTTCCGTCGAGTCACAATCCACTACCCTCGCCAGGAATCGTGCATTTTAATTTTCGATAAAAAAAAAGGAAATCCATAGGAGAGCCCCAATCGTTTGTTGATACTTTTTTAATTTCGTTCCCGTAGTTAAAAAACTGCTGGGGAAAATTTCAAAACTACTCTCGTCTACGGAACTTCAATAAAAAGTATGACTTTCGTGCCAACTTCAAACACACACACACACACACAATCCCGATCGTTTTTCCGTTCGAAGCCCGTTTCCCAGATCGCTCGTACACCAATCGCAGAATCATTCGGGGCCCTTTATTCCGGATTTGAGTCACATCCGCGGAACGGCGGGAGCGTGATGCGCGCACGCCCTCACGGTATTCGACGCACGGAACCGATCGGTTTAGAATTTCGAGCACTTTGCTCGCACCCCCGTCTCCTCCCCGCCCTCTCTCAGACACACTGCATTCGCACCTACATGTAAATGGACACGGTGTCGCATCGCCTGCCGCGCCGGAGCCATTATACCCATACGGGGGGAGTTATTTGCACTAGGAAAACGTACACGATTGTTTCGGATAATTGTGTCCGTTTTATATTCTGCAAATTTGAGCTCGTCGAATTTTCACGATCTGCTAAAAAATTTTTAATCGACTTTCGAAAAAGATATAAATAAGAAAATACGAAAAGTATCATTATTAAAGGAAATTTTGATATTGACAGTAATTTGAGGTGGCTTCACCAAACTTCATCTGTTCTCAAAATTTGTATAGAGACTTCTTTTTTAGTGACTTTTAAAAATCTGCAAGTCATGAAAAGTGTTACATATTATTAGTATCTGATCAAAACAAATTCATTCGTTTAACAAAATTTTTCAATCAAAGTGTTGTTGATGAAAACCAGTATAAACAAACTTCCGTTGTGTTCACAACGTCGAGACTACCGCAGAGGCAACAAACACTCGAAACAAAACATCCTCGGTCCCCAGGTGGCCGACGCCTCGAATTCCGTGACTCGGCGATGCTCCTTATAATATAAACATTCGCGGGGAGTTCGTTATGAGGCAACTCGAACGCGGAGTTGATATCGTTTATTACAAGTTTTGGACGGGGGCTCCTGGACTCACGACAGGTGTCAGTGTCCCGAGTGCCAGCACGTGTGCCGCACCGCAACGCGATCGTTTTGACGTAGCCATCCGTCAGGCAATCGCGGTCGGCCATCGTTCCATTAACCGCCCTACGGGGGGTTGCCTGCTTCTCGGGGCCCTGCGGATGATTAACCGCGTTTAACCACACGTCCAGCTCGCCCTGTGGTTCGCGATTACCCGCTACGTCTAAGCACTCGTTTTTCTTCCGCCCACATCTCGCCCACTTGTCGAAAAATGATAAATAATTACCGCGATGTTCTAATTTACGATTTTTGTTTCAGGTAAATATCCAGTTTTGGCTATGCGGAACTTTGGCTGTGTGGTGAGAATTTTAGACTGAATTTAATTATTCTTAACACTGTTTCTCTCTACTATAATATTTTCATTTTAATAGTTTGAAAAAATTTTTGAATGTAGGATGAATTCAAAAACTATTATAACTTGATGAAAATAGAGTTAAGATTAAAACTCAACTTTATTATTGCGAAAAACATTATAAACAATGAAAATCGTTCGGCTGTTCACGGTCAGCGGGCAAAACATTTCCACCAGAAACGATCCTCGCGATTGCCGAGAGACGCGAGGGAACGTACTCGCGCGAAAAAGAATAGAAGCGATTTTATTCAACCCTCACACCCTCACGGTAGGTAGGCAAATACGGTGTTACGGAGATCCGGGGCTCACGGTCACTATCGCTACGGATCCGCTCGTTTCGTTATAAAAGGAACGACACACTCGGCGTGTCCCTCTTTCCACCCGGTTGTCCGTCGTCGGACGAGGTGAATCGATTTTCCTCCCCCCGATCGGCGATTTACGATGGACCCCAGCCCCCCACCAACCCCTTCTCGGCCCCCCTGTAATAGTCGAGACCGGGACATGAACCTCCTCGAGTCGATTCACCAATCGATCTCGACAATAAACGCTTTACGATGAGAGCTCCTGCACCCCCCACCCCCCTCCCCTCCTCCCCCTCGTGGAGATCTCACTCGATCGAGAGAGCGGCCCGGTTTTTAAGGCTGTCGGGACACGCAGATCCTTTTTATAGCGCGGCGTCAGACAATGGCTCTGATTTATGCAGCTCGATCCATCGGCGACGTGTGCAAATGGCTTTTAATATCGTCCTATCCACGGAGCTTTCGTGATTTTCATTTATAACGAAAGTGTCATAGGATTTCATGAGGCACGAGGATGGAAACGGAAGATTGATGCGACCCTGCCGTTCTCGATTAAACACTTTCATATCGAATCGTAATTTATATCCGTGGAGGGGTATCGACGTTTCGGGCTCAAGGGGGTGGGGGTGTAACAAAGGAGGGGACAAACAAATCTTTTATTTTCGAAGGAAGTTTGCTTATCCGGCTATAGATTTTGACATTTCCAGAGTATCTTGATAATTCAATACATTGATCGTTCAAGTTTTTGTTAAAGATTGTAATTTTTTATTTAAGCAAGAACGTTATTTTGGGCTCACTCGATTGAGTATCTAAATGAAATTAAATAGGTACCTTGGATATTGCATTACGAGTAAGTGGTAAGAAAAAATCCAATCAGTCGCGACCGAGACGTCAGATTGAATTTCAATCGGTGAAACTCTTCTGATAACCCATTCGTATTGTTTTCTGTATCGTCTTTCTTTCTCACTACTATACAAAGTGAATAAAAAAGTTCAATTAAAATACTGATTCTTACCATTATTTGTTTTTGAAAATATAGATAAAAATTGAATGGAAAATCCTTGAAAATATTTTTCTAAAAAATAAATAGTCGTATTGAAAAATTAACTGTCAAAACAATTGTCGATATTTTTGATCGGCAGTATAGGAATTCGGTTGATCCAGCCGCATCTTTTCCTCAGAATTTTGATTGTCATTAAACGAGTTGTCAGGTTCACATATCTTGCGATCGCGATACGCCGACACCGAATTATCATCTCGTCTATCGAGTTAACGCGCAGATACTGCAAGGGAGAGAGAGAAAGAGAGAGAGAGAGAGAGAGTACGGACAGAAACGCGGGTAGTCTCGAGAAGGTCTCGCGAGGGGGATCAATACGGCTCGACGTCGCTCGTTATTAAATCGCTGGCATTACGAGCGAGTCTCCTTTCGTCTCTGCTTGTGTTCACGCGGCACGACTGCAGCACGCGAAACGCCTACTTACGTTTATATATATGTATATACGTTCACACACACACACACACACACACATACACATATATATATATAACGGGTGTTGAGGAGAAATACGAGCGTTCGAAATTGAACTCGATATATCGCCCCCGGGTAAGTACACACTGCTGGTACGTTTTCAGGGAGTTAAATCGAAACCTCATTCTCAGTCCGTATTGTCGACGAGATAGAAGAACAGAGAGGGGGGATGGGCGAAAAAAAATTGGGACCAGTCAGGATTTTAGCAGCAACAAAAGTTGTTTGGTTTTATGCTCGCTGCCTCCACGTCACGTCTCGGCTTCGTGCTTCTCATGCGAAGAGAGGAAAAAAATACACTCGATGAGTTTCTAATTCGAGTGGGCGGAATCGGAAAAATTCGATCGGCGAGTTTAAACGGGGTATTTTTTCGGCTCTCGGGAGTTTTTTGGAGAGCTTGCAAGCAACACGGAGGCTGAAATTAGCCGGGAGAGCCAATTCGCTCTTTTTAATTAATGCACGCTCAACCCTTTCCGTCTTATGCTTGACGAGCTTTGAATTGAGTGCAGTGAATGCGCTCTCTCTCTCTCTCTCTCTCTCTCTCTCTCTTCTGGTTCATTTGAAAGAAGGCACGCGATGAGTCGTAAGAAGCAACCCTGTCGCGAAATATCGCCGAGATTTTCAGCTTTCATTAGCTGCATTTAAATACCGATTCGACCTGATTTTAATTTTCAAAGACGAAACAACAATTTCACAATTGTCCGACGCGCCTGACATTCTATTCGTTTGAACAAATTCGAAATTAGTGTAATCTCGATACAGAATTCAAATTTTCATGCCCTCGGTATCTGGCAAAACGAACAATTCACGCCCGAAGAAGTGCAAAAATAATAATCGTCTGGTTCTGAACGACACGCTGAGATTCTTCGAGTTGTGAAATATTTAGAAAACCGGCTCTCCTCGACGTGCCTGGCATTTCGTTCGCGTTGAGAGAAGTCAAAAGTGGCGGTGGGGGTCTCTGCGGTGGAATAACGTTTCGCGAGATGCACCAGGATAAGGAGCCCGTGGGGTGGTGTAGGCCGAGCGGTCGAGGAGGGAGGGGAGTTGACGCGGATCGATTCTTTCGAGGCCGAAGTGACTTCGAGGAGTGGTACTGCGGCTGCAGTCAAGGACATTCCATAACACGGATGCTTTGAAACTGGCTAGCTGTAGCGGAGAGGAATAGGGGCGGAATAAATGTAGGGTAGGGCTACTGAACAGGCACCACAGGTGGACAAATTGAACTTCTAGTTATCGAGAAACTCGGCAGTTTCTCGATAAATATAAAATAAATTCTAATAACTATAAATAAAAAATATATAGAGACAAAAAAATAACTCTAATAATTAAGAACCTCTCGTTAATTTCATTCAATTATAATTTGATGAAAATGGTTGAACAGGTGATCATTTTAAAGAGGAAGATTCAAGTTTTTAATGATCACTCATCGAATGAATATCACCATTTTTAGCTGAAAAAAATTAGAAAATGACAACTGTCCCTTTAATTGTTTTGAGGAGTATAGAATAACAAAATAAAAAATTTGTTGTGCGATGAATTCTTTTTTTTTATAAACAAAATTGTAATACCACATTTTTGGAAATAGAGGAGCATTTTCAATCTAAAATTTTTCCGCAAACTAAAAATAGTATATACACAGCCCATGTGTCGTATATGAGAAGGAAAACAGAGAGCCAGCGAGGGAGAGAGAGAGAGAGAGAGAGAGAGAGAGACCGACCAACTGGCCTCGAAAACAGGATTCCTCAGCCGTGAGATTGCTTGCCTCGTCGGCGAAAATCCGATACACGCATTTCCGCCAGCGTATAAGAGCCTCTACCCCCCGCGTGTTCGTTATCTTCGCCCTGCCATATTCTCTCGTTTACCTCGCGAAAATGGCCATCGCGCGAAACGACCCCCTCCCTTCTCCCCACCCTCCGGAAAATAACACTCGTCCCCTCTCTCCGCTCGACGGGGCAATTTTAATCAAACATTTCGTCAATTGTCCGATTCAATATTGAGCTTGTCAAAAGGAAATTTTTTCTCCGCCCGGTGAGAAAAACTAGGGAGAAAAAACGATAAACTTTTTTTTTACCAACTCCGCCTACGCTCCTTTTTATTGAATTTTCATTTCGAGGGAAAAGCGGTCGCGGCTCGTAGGACGCGTATCGATATGCATTCGGGTCCCCGTCGAATGGCTTTACATTTATGCATGCGTTCGCGCATATTCGCGCGAGATGCGCGCGCGAGGCCGCGTGACGGCTGCGTGTATCGCCCGTATCAGGCGTTTCCTCGTCGTTTCACTGTGTTCTATAAATATTGAATTTTTAGGTATTGAACGGAGAGGGGGGGACGCGGTATTATCGTCGCTGTAAAATTGGCTCGCAGTAAAGCGATCCGTGAGTGTACGCGCTAGCTAGTCGTAAAACTTCACTTCGCCCCTTCTCCCCTCCCTCCCTCTCAGTTTACCGCACACGTAGCGCAGAAAAGGCGCAGGGGGGGGGGGAGGTAGGAAACTTCATTTTTCCGCGCGGTGTGTGTATCCAGCAGCTTTTGACTCGCCTATACTCCGGGCCCCCGCGATATATAAATGCGCCTCGCGTAAAAGCCCCGAAGTCGATACCGCGGAATAAACCGAGAGACGCGCATTTGCGAAAAAGCCGGACGTTAAAAGCTCCCGCCCCCTTCACTCCCCTTCCACCTCTCTCGTTCTATTCCCGTTTTTATCGAACGCCATTGAGATTAAAGGGGCGGCTAAATAAATGTTTATACGCGAGTTATGGAATTTCGTCGGATGCGTTATTTTTTTTGTCGACGATCGATCTAACGGCCCCGTGTGGATTTTTCATTCGGAGTTTTGTCTTTATTTACATTTAACACGGGCCGGGTTAGAAGCGGGAGCGGAGACTGCGCGCGGATGGAAAAAATCGTTATCGCCGACGGTACGACCGGATTCCGAAAATTGAATCGGAGTGAAAAAATCCGATTTCTGATTCACGCGGTATAATGCGATTAACCGTGCCGGCTACACGTCCGTACGCGTTCCGCCGTGAATTTATAGACGCGTCGGCGAGCTCTCAAAAATTTTTCTACTGTTTTTTTTCTAGGGTAATTCATTCGAGTTACGAGTAACTCGTAGTGTCGATGCGATTTTTAAAAACGTGTAGCATCTGGTTAAAAAGCGGTGCTTAAATTTTTGTATAGAATTTTGTTCAATTTATTTAATTTTGGTTAACGCTTTCACTGGGCAGTTCACTTCTATTCTGTTCATCGAACGTTAGAACAATCGCGAATTTTTCCTTCTTATCTGCTCGCGAGGCATGAAACACGAACCGCGATTATCGATCGGTATCTGGTTGCGGTGTCATTATCATTCTTTGTCGCGTGCCCGACGGCTGACGAGCGAGTTGCGGGGCCGACGTCGTTTCGCGAAACACTCCGCGTTAATGATGACGCAAATATTGGATTTACCGTTTAATAAAGCGGAGACGCGTATAGACGTCATCGTGCCTACACTTTACGCATCCGCGTTTCGTTCCTGGTTATCTATTTCTGAATTTTCGGATATTTCGTACGAGTGAAGGGCGTTCCATATTTTTCCAACGGTGTTTCTTAATTATCGTAAAAAAATATTTTATCGAGCTCGGCACGCTCGTTCCGGTGCAGCTATGCGCGTGGCGAGTAATCCGATGAATTAATTCATGTATTCGGAATCACGGCGATTGCAGGTTCGCGGTATTGCTGTAGCGGTACACGAAGCGTTTCGCATTTTTTTCGCTGCTACACGCCGGGATGGATACCCACATTTCCTCGAACACGACGAGGTCGTTGATTCGGTTGTCGGATCGCAAATTGGCCAGTTTGTTCCGACCGTGGAAAAAGTCGAGTTCGAACCGTTTCGATGCGAGTGTGGGCTAGGGAGTTTCGATCTTATAACGGCAATACTTATATAGCGAAATAGCTTACAGTGTAATATAAGAAAAAAATAATAGAATGACATAGGAAACAATAAAAGTAATTCATGTCTATTCAATGTTCAGACATTTAAAAATGTTTCTTCTTAAACCCAAAAATGTATCAAATTATTTTTACATTCAGAAATATTCTTCAAGGATGTTTATAAACATCGTTTTACATATAAAAGCACTTCATCAAAACATTTATGTTTGTATCCCAACGTCGATATTCGCGACACTAAACAAGCTTCCGTCAACAAATCAAAATTAAAAACCAGCCGGGTACAATTTGTCGACAGTACACCGAGCTATAGATCCGCCGTGAACGTTCGGGGCATACAAACTCGACGAGAACGAGACTACGACGACATAAACGTTATACACGTGTCGCGAGATATAGCGTACATGTTCTATATACGTACATATATATATATATAAAGTCGTATTGCCGCGTATTCGATATTGGAGTATAATGGATATATCGTTTCTGTATCG
>NCVS01001258.1:20202-65583 GCA_003055095.1 Goniozus legneri
CCCCCACTTCGAATTACAAGCCCGACGCACGTCCGACGCTTCAATAGGTTTATCCTAAAAAAGTAATATACCAAGAAATCGCGTCGACTTTTCAAGAATTCCAGTTTTTCGATTACAAAGTTTCGAGGAGAGTAATTAGCGGACGTCAAAACGCTCGAGTGAAAGGGAGCCATCAATGAAAAAAGGTCGCGACTACGTCGTAATTTCAAAATCGGATTACGCGGAAAATGGGCACGTAAGGATTGAACGTTATATTATATCGAACAGCGTTAAGAGACGCACAATGAGCGTTCTTCGCGGAGAATTAATTAAATCGGCGAGTGGCTCGATATCGGGGGTATAATGACGAGAGGTGACTTCGTTCCTGATAATTCGATAAATCGCCATTGTCCCTTGGAGCTTCGATCCAGGTCACCCTTGAGTACTTTTTTCTTCGCGATATTTTCCTCGTCCATCGTCTTTTTCCCCACGAACGATTCTCGTGGCAACAGGTCCCTCGCGCTTGAGATGTCCGATCACGTATCGCGAACCGTTGACTCGTACTACTTAAATAGCGCTATGAAAATGGAAGCGCAATTGTTTCTCAAATTTTCACAATCTGTTCACGGCTGATCGAGTTTGAGAAATTTATCGTCGCGAGTATTCTCGAATTTCAATCTTAAACTCCTTTACGAAATTTTCGATTTTTGAGTATAACTTTGAAATTAGATAAATGAGCACCGAACAAATAAGTGAGAGACCCCACGAAGGGGATGTCGAGGTTTACACGCGGAGGGAGTTGATGTTTGTCAAAAACCGTGAGCGAGTTTCGGCGCGACTAAATAAATTTACGCTGTGAAATTAAAAAACTTTTTTGCGGCTGGGCATCTTGAAGAGTTATCAATTTTTTCTCGAACTGACAATGTGGCGAGTGAAACGCTCGCTATCAACAAACTTTCGCCAATGTAATTTTGAATTTTATTAGCGACTAACCGACGCGTAACAGATCAGCGCTGTTGAAATCTAATTATCGTGCGAGATGGATAGGACGGTGGTCCTAGTTTGAAATTTTTAAAGCCAATTTTGAAATTCAAGTAATTGATCACAGTCGATATTTCCGGTAAAAAAAATTCGTTTTTGTGAAAAATATGACAGTTGCACGTTCGGCTTCGAGAAACATTTTCAATGTATCAGATATTTCAAATCCGCACTACTATTCCTAAAGCTGCTCGGAGGATTTTCACAAAGTCACGGTTGAAATACGGAGATGAAAATCTAGATAACTACAATCCTCTCACCATCGCGTGTTGCGCACGTCTAGATATCTCTCAGAAATCTCATTCGAAGAATTATCACTCTCATCTTATTTGCGTTATATTAACTTTATAAAATTCGTGAAATACTTTTTTTTCTACTAGAATTGAATTTTAATTTATTTCGAAAAAAATGAAAATGAAGAAAGAATTGATTCCTTTTTCAAGGCTCCTCCGTGCGCATGTAATGCGCTAATTGAAATGTCAACTTTTACTCGTCTCTCAATTATCCACAATCCGTATGGATGAACACGCATGTAAGCGTTTAATCCGTTTTAACAACCAGCGTCCTTCAAAGTGCAATCGGAACAGCTTGGAAATCTCAGAGGTCGAAGATTACATTACCGCCGATAGAGATTTCATATTCAATACATAGGTAATTTAGAGACCGCCTGATACCTCTCAATTAATACTTATCAGAATTATAACTAAATTCAAACATTTTAGCAGAAAAATATAAAAATATCATGTGACCGGAATAAAACTTCAACGCAGTTAAAATTTCTGGCGCTAATTCAGTTACGTCGATTAAAATGCAAGGCACAACGTAGAGATGCATTTATGCTTAGATATTCGTATGAAACAAAAAAAAATTTCAAACTGCCACATGACTGCGCATTTAAAGTATTCGCATTATAATTGAAATAAAAATCTTTAAAAGAACTATAAAGTTAATCTAAAATAAATTAACAAAATGTTTTATTGATAGAAACTAAAGTTACTATTTTCTTATACTTTTACGAGAAAGTTATATTATTTACTCACGGTTGGTAGACGAACCTCGTTGACTATTGTGACGTAGAGGAGGAGACTTATGAGATAGCTTCCTGTGAACCCCATTTCCGGGTAAGTCACCGTGTTCCTGGTTATTCGACTTGCCAAATGTGAGTAGCGCTTCGGGGAACGTGTACTCTCCTTATATAGGGTGCATTTAACCCCCGCGCAGGCGTTCCACCCCCCATCCTTGAACGTAGCCTGAATCTAACGATACTGCGCGTCCTACACGCAAACACACCCCCACCTTCTTTCCGTCGGTCCGTGTGCGCACAACTATAATTTGTGGTCGAGTAGAGCGTACGTGAAGATCGAAACGTGTTTCCATAGGTGATAAAATATTTTTCTAAACTCTATGCGATTCTTTTTTTCTACTGAGGATAAAAAAAACGAGGTGTAATTTGGAATTATATTTGTAATCAACCGGTATGTCTTTGGTACTACCATAAGATTTGGTCAATTCACTTTTGAGATCTTTTAAATTTTAGTTAATTAAATCTTTGACTCTTTTTTTTATTTATGAATAAATACGAGTATAAATGTGTAATATTTTATACGACACAGTGAATAATCTGGCGCTCTCGCGTTACACGCGTGAGTCTAGGAACCATGAAGGGCCACACTCGTGTACTGACAAACCCACCCTCACCCACCCTCGACAAAACTATGTAAAAAAAGACGAGGAGAGATAAAAAAACGACAAGATTACACACGGGAAAAAGTGAAATGAAAATATCTCATAGCCACTCGCAGTGGTTAATATTAGACGTGTTATTGCTTGTCTACCGACGATGAGAATAAAATGAGAAACAAAAAACAATTTTTGTGCATGTCCCATAATACGCGCATTTTAGCAACTATATCTATCAATTTTATTACTATTTGTAGTAAATAGAACTAGTTTGCAGATTGATGAACAAAGCTAATTTTTCAACAAATTTTAAAATTTGTATACAATCTTCACACATCGTGAGAAAAATTTATTCTTGGAGTTATAAAAATAACTACTCCTCTCTTATTTCATCTTGAATGCACTGATTCATTGGGGACTTGTAAATCAAGAGTTAAGATATCGTATAGGCCAATGACGTCGACCGATTGGTATCGTATTATGATACAAAATCTTTTGGGAATGTAAAATGTCAAACTTAATTGACCGTATATTTACTGTTTGACGTAACGCAGAACATTGATTTTTAGGACACATCCAAAAAAAGCCCTCTGATACTTTTTTCTCCAGAGCTATCTTAAAAAATGGATTTGTGGATACCGAAGTTGAATATATAAGAATAACACTTAGTTTTGTGTACAAAATTACTTTATTACTAGTGTATTTTTATATTTATAAAGAACACGGTACATTCATTAAGTCAAATTATATCTAATTATCTTTATAACTATTTCAAACCAGTCAATAGGTGTAGTATTGTATACATGTACTGAACATAAAGTCAATTGCTTATAAATAATGTAATATAAATATAACAAGCACTAAAAGTTAACATTATAGATGTATCAGTACGTTTTCAACTTGTTAAATTTAAGATGTAATAGCGCCAATAACTGACTTTTGAATCAATTTTTGATGGAGTTAAATAAAGAGAAATGTAGAATAATTTATATATTGTACACTAAAAATATAGTAGTGACTACTAATAACCGGCAAGAAAATGTATTTACAAAGCTATTTATACAATGATTTAATATGTAACTTCCATGCGGATTGATACCCAAAACGCATAATTTATTAAAATTTTCGATTTGATTTATTAAATATTTATTTATATATTAAAATAAATATATTTTTATTCATACAACGCGAACACTGGGTGATTCATTTTAAAACATGTTTGAAAATTCCGAAAATGTAAAGATATAATACTACATATTATATGATTCTAAAAGATAGAAATTATCTGTACACAGAATGTTATAATTTACAATGATGGATGAAAACGCAAGTAACATGCCAATCAGTTCTTGAAGTTGAAAGCTAATGTTTGTAGTAATATAACCGATATGGAAGTAAAGAAATTAACTAGGTTCATAAATATGTAATACCTAAAGCATTTTGAAACTAATATACTAAAAATATATAAGAATAAACTAATTTTGTTCTCAATCACGTTTGATAATTTATCGAATTAATTGAAAACTATAACAAAATGTGAAATTAAAGTTATTCCCTTGAATGAAAGTAAAACTGTACAATGTGGGAATAAGTAATCGAATGAAAATTAAATTATCAAATATTTTTTGGATTTCCTTTAAAATTATTGATTATTAGTCAATAACTACTATTTCCTGTTATTTTTTATCTCGTAACTTTTCTTTCATTGCTTCATGAAATACGTTAAGTAGATCAGCTGAGTCAAGATTATCACTTATTGCTTTAAATATTTCTAACAATTTTTCTTTGGGTTGATCCGGAATAGATTTAACTGTTGCTTCGGAAGACCAAAATTCATTAAACAATGCTTTTGTCACCGATAATGATTGTGACGCTAATGCTTTAATTATTTTTTCCGGACTATTATTTTGCAATGCAATATCTAATAATAAATTAGAAGGAATGATCTCTTCGTTACATACCGTGTGACTAATAATTACATCGGTAGGCATCATTTGGAGCATTAAATTCAAACACGAAGGATCTACAAGTGGGTCTTTTTGTAACGACTTTGATAACATTGCTATTATTTCAGCCGCAGAGCATCGTTTGCTCACAGCTTCCTTGAGTGTTTTGGCATCCACATCTTTCGCACAAATGCTGAAATCTATTTTATTCCGATACGCTCGATACACTTTAGAGAAAAATTCTCTATCGTTGCTAAATATATCAGGTAGCCTCATTAAAACTTTGTTGAGTCCACATGCACGAGTTGCAGTTTTCAGAGCCTTGTCGTGATTTACATTGTCAGCTATTTCAAATGCTTTCAGGACTTCTCTTTGAAATTCATTCTCCGACATATACTTCAATTTCTTTTTCTGTACAACAAAAAATATATATTTACTTATTGTAGTTATTTGAATTTATTTAAGATTATGTTCTCGTTTTTACCTTATATTGTGAAAGTATAGCTTCAGCAGGACATCTTTGTACAGCGTTTTGTAAAAGTACACACGGATCTATTTCGTCCAGTAAATCTTCCAGATTCTGCTGACAGGCGACTGATTTTGTTTCTTTCGTGATCACTAACTCGGGTAATGGATCGGTACCGATCGAACTTGTAGATGGCAAAGTCCTCATTTTATTAGTCTCATTACAATCCACTGTAGATACGTTTACCGTAGGTGGTAATGTCGATTTTCCGGACCTATGAAGGAATAAAACAAATTCAATTAAAACATAATATTAATCTTAAATGAGTATTTATCACGCAATAATTCAACATACGTGACTGAAGATGTATTCATAACGGATGCGCTAGCAGAAGAAACTAAATTTATGGTTGGACCATTAACCATATTTTGTATCACTGACGTTGATTGCGTTGTTGTAAAACTTTGTTCTGTCGATGTTGAAAAAGTTACATTCAATGTTGAAACGTTTAAAAATTTATTTGAAGTTGATGCGCTATCATCTTTCGTTACTAGTTTATCGACCTTACTTATTGTCATTGGTGATTTTTCATTAATCGATGTAATTACGTCTTTTTCAGAATTGGTCAATTTACTTTCTGTCTGACTAAGAGAAGTAGATGTTGAAGTTTTTGGTGTACTAGTTGTTATCACCCGAGTTGATCTGTTAGGTGTAGTATTCGATAACTGTACAGGTAAAGTAGGCGCTGAGATCGTCCTCTCAAACCGTTCTAAAATATTTTTCACGAATTTAAATTTAGGGGCACCCTTGACAGGCATTCTATTGATTTCACGTTCCGAGAGTTGGGCTAGGTCGCCGATAGTTCGTAAATTTCTGCTCTCAAGATATCCCGATAGGTGTTGTACCCATAATGGATTGGTGAGCTGGTCTACAATATTGCTTATAGGTTCTTGGCAGTCTTCTAACGATGGCCAAATTGGTTTTGTAGAATCCAGAAGTTCTGATTGTATGTCTTGTACTACATTTTGACTCGGTCCCTCCTGAGTCAACATTGAGTCGGTAATTGGTAAAGTGTCTGGTTCAGTTATACTTCCTGTTTTCTGCGTACTACTTCGAAGTATGTTTCGAATAAAGATTTCGTCATGAGTACTTAATCCAGTAACATTTTCAATATCTACAGTATCTTCCAAATCTTCTGATTGATTTTTATCACCAGAAGCTGTAACAAAAATAATAATTGATATAATATATTGATGTGAAAGTTATTAAATAAAATGATTAGAAATATTAGCGACCGATACTTACTTTCCATTTGAGAAATTTGTTGTTGATTACTTTTCACGTCACTTTCTTCGAAAATGTCTTGCTGCGTTTCTAAATCTTGGCTAACTTTTTTCGTTTTACCTAATCGATCCTGTGAATTTTGTGGATTATTATTTTTTTCTTTGGGTATTGAAATATTGCTTTCCAACTCGTTACTTTTCTTCTCCATATCAAGTTGAGATGTTATTTCTAATTCATGAATTAAATTTATTTTCAAGGGATTTGATGGGCACATATCCTCATTTTCATCTAGAATTCTCACATCCTCATCGATTGGCATATTTTCGGAATATTCCATTTCTTCTGCAATTTTAGTTAACAATTGATTCTCTCTCTCGCATTGTGAGTCTATTTCAGTTAGATTCTCCGAAGATAAATCTTTATGCCTATCAAGATTTTCGGAATCAATTCGAATCATTCTCATTTTATTTTTGTTCCTCATTGGAGAATCTTTTCTAACAGACGGGCTCCGGATTACAGGCAATTTATTCGTATTATGTGGAGATTCAACAAACCGATATCCCATCTCTTTAGAAACTGGAGGATCCGCGAAGCTTACACGTTTTTTCTGTAAAATATTCAAAATATTTTTGATTTCACGTAAAACCTAGTTTTATTAATAAAAGTAAATCAATAAATAATCAACATAATTACCTTATTAGGGGTTGTGGAGTCCGAAATTTCGAGATCTCCAGGGACAGAACGTTGTCGCTTCAGGATACTAACACTTGGCGAAGCAGTGAGTGAAGGTGGATTCGCACTCGACCATTCTAATAAAGGCAATTCATCGCGATCTCGTACAGGAGATAAATTTCCTTCGTCCTGTTTATCTAGCATAGCATTGATAATATTTATAACATCTTTCTCTTTCATAGGAGAAACTTTTTCAGTATCACTTTTCGAAGAAGTGAACAGCTTTGTAGACAACGGTGATGTATACTCTGATGATTTCATATTACTAAATATCTTCTCATGACGGGAACTAAACGGACTTGATGGTTTTTCTAATTCTTTACTTGACGATAATTTATCTTTTTTATAAAACTGCGTTTCGTTTTCGTCTCTAGATTTATTTTTCTTAGTATTAGTATCGTCCTCTCCTTTGTTACTTTTACTCTCTACATCTAATAATGCTTGTTTTGTTACTAAACCTAACATATGAGCTGCTCTTCCATGCATAGTCAACGTCTTTTGTTTAAGTCGTTTAACACTATTTTTAGGTGATGAAGAAACCGATGTTGATGGATTTTTAATTAATGGAGGACTAGCACGCTTATTTGGCTCAGGGACATTTTTTCCATTATCGAAATCGTTATTAATTTGTTCGGATTCCAATACAGTAGTAGTACTCGTTGTTATCACAGGTTGTTGGTTTTGTTGGTCATCATCACGAAGCTCTTTATGTATATCAGACAATGAAGTTGTACTAACTTCAGCTTGTTGAAGTCTTGTTGGCTCTACCTCCAAGTTTTGTTTCTTCTCTTCGGCTTGATCAACAGGTTTTGCTGCATTCACCGATAATTTATTAATTTTAATGAAGCATGTTTTATCTATTTTATGATCAACTGTTGCTTCTTGAGAACTTTCTACAACATCAATGGTATCTTCTTGACTTTCTGCAACTATATTGATTGTGACGCAATCATTTTCTTTTGCATTTTCTAGATTGTTCGAATACGGTTTCTTATTATTTGTAACGATATTGCTACTGTTTTCCATTGACGATAATTCTCCCTCTATATTTTCCTTTTTCACTTTAATTTCCGGTTCAATTCTAAAATCATTCGCTGAAATATCTGAACACATTTTGTCATCTTGTTTAACTTTTGTGATACTTTTCCGTAAACGTTTATTGGATAAAGTTTCTGCGTTCATTTTAGTAATCATCTGATCATCTTTTTCACTTTTACTTCTGATATTTTTATTTTCATGCATACATGTTCTCTTTTCATCAATATCTTTCTCTGCATCCAGTAATTTTGACCGTCTTCGACTAGGTAATGAGGTATTAAATACCATATCAATTTTTAATCGTGTCATTTCAGATTTAGTTCTTTTATTCGCAGGATCATTATCTGTACTGTCCAAACTTGACGAAGTTGAAGAATTCGATTTTTCACTATCACAAGAGCTATCCGAATTATTTAGTTTCCTTTTCTGACGCGTATTGCCTATAGTTTCGGATTCGTCAATAGGAGATCTACGTTTCGTGCCGCGTTTTTGTTCGCTTGTAACAGTTTTATCAACTTCGACTGATTTTTCCTCGGTAGTTTGTTTCAATTGATTATTGTTGAACGTTTCATTTTTATTAGATGAACTTTTATTGATCATTTTTTCTTGTGCTTCATTTACGGGGTCATCGTGTTGAATTTTATCAATCGTCGATGTTTCTGTATTATTTTCTTTGTTGGCATCAAAGTCAAAGTTTTTCTGATTTAAATTACCTTTATCAGTTGAATTCTCATGGGTACCAGGCATCGTGATCTTCCTTAGGAACCAACCTTGAAGTTGTTGTGAATCTTGAGAACACGATTGTGAAAGTTCATTATACATAGCAGGAATATCATCGCGTCTACGTTTCAGCGATTCTTTCTGATGCTCGGTCATGCGATTAACATCAAATTTCACATCGGTTTTAATAAATACATAATCTTGAGAACTCGGCTCTGGAGACGTTGCTCTTTTTTCTTCCTTAACTTTTTGGTTGAGTGACTTAGGAGTAACAGGTTTTTTACCTAAGAAACTGCCTTTTATTGACTTTGGTGTGCGATTAACATTATCCGTAGAATTGGTCGTAATAGTAGACTTTTTTGTACTCGCAATTAGATTAGCTTGTCTTCTCAGTTCATGTATTAATGGCTTGCATTTCTTGTCTAAATTGTTTTCTAAATCTAGTATTGTTAATGCTTGAGATTCTATGTCAGTACGAGGATGGCATATAGCTTTATAAATAATGTCGCTATATGATTGTAAAAGGCTGTAATCCAATAATTTATTTAATCCTTTGAAAATACTAACAATTGTTTCCCATGTTCTTGCAACCTAAAAACAAATGATAATTTTCAGTTAATAAGTTAAACATTAAATAAGTATTAAGTTATGACAAAAAAAATTTTTAAAAGTTACTTCTTTGAATAAGGATTCATCCGTTATTGATAGCATCAAGTCTATTGCTGGTTTCGCTTTCTTTAAGTATGAGACAACTTTTCGCATGTTGAGTCCAAATACAGTAATCAATATGGACGACAGTGCTTTCAAAGCCGTTTCGGAGTCGCAGCATCCAGCATTGTTAAGAGCGTGAATAGTAATATTGACTGTAAGCTTTACAATTAATGGTGTCTCGGTATTTACTAAAAAATTAATAATTGGCAATAAGAAAATTTGTTGAAGAATAAAAAATTGAATAACCATAACTAAAAATTGCTCTACCAAGAAGACAGTTATAATTTACTGTTGTCAACAGCGAGTCCAAACAGGAAATGATAAGAGAACAACTATATTTATTTTTATTAAAAGAATCCAACATTAAATCTGCCATTTTCTCAAGAATTTCATTTGGTTTCACTGTTAAGATTAAATCAGCTTTCATTTCAAATATCCGATATAACGTTTTCCAATTGAATATCAGATTACGCATCTAGAAACAAAATTCATAAGTACATAAGTATATAAGTTATTGGAAAATCTTCATTTTTCATTAATGGTTTACCAGATCAGTACTGTCCATGGACACGTGCAAAAAAGGAAATTTTAATACAACATATAATGTTGTAAATTCATGTGTAAGTTCATTCCCTTCGTTTATTTCGTAAGAATTCTCCATGTAGTCAATAACTAATTCAGCTATTACATTCCAAAATTCCAATCTGAATTTACTAAAAATGTTGTATATTATGAAAATCTAACAGAGACAATTGATAACTTTTAAAATTGTAAATACACAATAGGGTTCAACTTACGATGTTTCGGATGTTGGTTCTCCGAATTTCTCTTTCATTAGCAATTCGCGCACAAATTTTAAAGTAATGCTAGAATATTTTTTGTTTGATTCTGGTTTGACATACTGATATAAAAGGCACTTCATAAACCCACTGTGACCACTGAAATCATTCACATAAATACGTCATTATATGTTTCATTTTATCTATAAGAAATATTACTATTTACCTCAATAAATGGGCGTAAGAACAAACGAGCTCACTGATCAAATCTTTTATGACATCATCATGAAAATGTGAACCTTTTATGAGATTTGCTACATCAGGCAAAACTGTATTGACAAATAAATCGTTTGTAAATGATTTATTCTGTAAATGACGACTGAGTTCAATTATTGTTGAGAATAACTCTTTATAAACAGATTCCTGAAACGTATGCAGAAATGAGTTATAAAATTGTAATATGAAAATAGAACTTAGTAGTTATATTAGTAATATTATACTACTTTTTGTATTATGATGAAAATTACCTTTAATTCAATTTTGGTATTTTCTATATATCCAATTAAACTTTTCCATAATATTTTGCCACAGTGACATCGATTTTTCATCTCTTCGTCAGTCAATTGACTAAGTATGAGCAATGCTTCTCCCACACTATGTATAATAGTTTGGAAAGATGTTTCAAAAATTTTCTGTGATAATGAGCATGGAAGTCTACTTTCCAATATATTTAAAAACGGATTGTCATTATCTTGTCTAGTTACAAGAAGTTGAGATAGAGCATCTATGGCAACGATTTTTGTTTTCAAATATTTCCTACCAGGAGACACTACAACCTCACATTTAGCAGAGAGGAAAGGTGTTTCGCCAAGTGGTCCGAAACAAAAATTTAAAAATGGAATGACAACAGGAGTAACGAATTTGTCAATATCATTATATAATTTGACTATTAGATGCCACCATGTTTCCATTTTTGTGAGAGCAATCACTTCTGTTTTACTATTCTTAGCGATTAAAGGTATACACAATAACTTAACTCTTCTGGATGTTGCTAACTCTTGAGCGTCTAATGCAAAATTATCAATCAGCAGTTTCCATAAAATAAAAGCTTGTCTGGAAAAATTTATAATATAATTTTCATTTGAGCTTGATAATTTTTTAATATTTTATTTAATACTACCTGCGAATAACTGTGTCTGGAGATTTAAAAGCCTTTTCTTCAACACTTAACAAGTTATTAATGAGACCAGCACCACGATGCAAATCAGTTCCAAGTAATTCAATACTAACACTCCATAATGCTGCCCAGTCAGAATCACAAGAAGTTACCAAATGTAACATTCGTTTGCTATATACTGTATGCAGAGATGTTTTATACTGGATCCATATGTTTGGATGTTTAGCATGTATATAGGTGGTAAAATTTGTAGTCACTGCCTGTTGTAATAACTTAATAGCTGCGCCTCTTTGTCTTTTATGACCCATGTAAGCTAATATGATTACTCTATCCATCAATAATTTATGAAACTAAAAAGAGATAAAACTCATTATCATTTATATTTTAAATTTCTGTAAATAATAAAAATCATATCAATATATTTACCCTTTCAAGTTTGCAATCTGCATTCGTACTAGAGATTTTATAAAACTTTGTTATTAAACCAAGAACAAGTGTAAGTATATTTTCTTCTAACTTTTCTTCAGCAGTCAATACTTTATTCTCAATAATTTTAATTGAATTCAAATTTTCTAAACAAGCTGAAGAAGATAACCATTCCATATTATCAGGATTTACTATACTCATATAGTCATTTAAAAAATTGACAAAATATATGTCATTAGTAGTCTGTACAAAAGTATCATCATCCAAACCATCCAAGAGATTTATGAGTTTCAATCTGGAATTCAATATGTATTATTGAAGATATTAATAACATTCATTCATAAATTTGTTATTTATGAAATATAATATAAAAATTAAATAGAAACCTTTTCTTTGCACTTAAGGACAACATCCATTCAAATATACTGAGTTTATGGTCTTTGAAATCACGAATCATGACATCTAATGCTATGTAAGCATGGTCCGACAAATTAGTATCGTCATTCTTGAATATATCAATAATCAATTTACATAATTCTCTAAAATGATCTTTCTTGATGGAAGAGAACGATACCAGTTTTTTGGCATTACTACAAGCAATAACAATAACAAATAAATAATTAATACCATTCGTATATAACTTTCATTATATAACAATGAAAACCAAACAAGTAAATGTTATAGATTTTCTCACTGCCAGTCATTTTGTGTAAATTTATTTGATTTTTCATGATATTATTGTAGTATGTATCATAACAAACAAAGAAATCTCACCTGGAGATATAGGTTAAAGCGTCGCGTTTCTCTTTAGGGCTACTGCCCTCCCGCAACATTTTCATTACTTTCGACAGGCTCATTGTTCCAGTAGTCATTTCGATCGTTTGCTATTTATTTCAAACCTTTGTTTCACAATATTTCACAATGTGCGAATGCGAACGCCATTCTCTAAAAACGGCAGTGCAATTTTATTTTCTTTCTCTGCAGTCACTAGATGTAACTCCGTCTTTAAGCAACTGTGGATGCGAAATTTTTCGCGCTCACGCTTAGCAATGTTGACACTAGCTGATTGGCGGAATATATCGCCGTTTCGCGCCTCTTCCGTACGTATGGATATAGTATCAAATGGGCGAATCGTTTTCGCTATCCGTTATGTTTACTAATTTACAAATATTAAGCGAGAAAGAGAATAGATCAATGTTAACTTCCTAACACACCAGTACACGTGATAAACATGAGTTGAATGTCCGATCAGAATAGTCTTATCACTTTAAAATTCACCGCTGAAATGCGTTAGTAATTTTACTTTCCTATTAAATGTAAATTTAAATAATTATAAATGATGAATCGGGGAATTTCAATCAAATATATTTTCCTTTCGTATTTTTATTTACATATTCATATTAAGTATATTTAGAATCATATATACAATAAATGATATGTTATTTATAGTCATAAAACTATATTTGTTGTTTCACGTTGTAAAAAAAATTTGGTACTTAGTGATTCAACAACTTTATACTTATACATTACATGTTTATATTCCTTGTTTCTATTGTATATTTATATTTTAAATTCTGCTTCAAACATTTGATCGAGTTGTTTCCACTGAAAATTTCAAATTACCGCTCAGAAGAATGCAATTTTTTTTTCCTTGATACCTGGCTTGATAAAAAAAATAACACGTCATTAATTGCGAAGTAGAATTGAACATAAACATAAAATACATCATTTTTCTGTATTCGAAATAATATGATATTTATTTATAAAACAATTTTTACATAATATGTAATATGCTGTAAAGACCGAGATAACAATTGGACAAAAGGCCGACTTTAAAAATCAGCTGTTTCCGAAATCGAAAAGTGCCATCTCTAAGGGCCGGAGTTGACACGTAAATGTATGGAAACGCTAGTTTTCAAAAACCAACGTGCTGTTGTTATTACTGCACATCGTAGACATAATTTAAATGTGGACCTTTGTACATAACATATGTATTCGTGATCGCAATATCTTGAAACTTCTGGCACGCAAATTTTACATTGCGTTCGCCAGGGAAACTTAACCTCAATTTCAAATATGATTTCTTCTAAGGACTTAGGTAAAACAGATTATATTAGTTTAAATATCCATGATAGTACATTCTTTTCACATGGAACTTCCCGCAGTTTATGGAGAGTAAGTGACATTCTTCATTCTGTTTGTTATAATACATTAATTGAAATTTATTCATTGTCTTTTGAAGCTATTTTTATCTCTTCATTTTTCAATTTTTAGCAATGGAATCAATTGTCACGATTCCAACGCAATATTTTCTACTTTGCTATCATAACAGTTCTATTACTAATATTTTATTTATTACCTGGACATACTAAGCAAAGTATCTTAGATAGTGATAATGACTATAACAATATAGCGATAGTACAAGAAACAGTTAAAAATGATAAGGTATTGAAATTGTTCTGAATTTGTCAACTTCTAATTAACAAGCAATGTTTAAAATATTATTTTGAATAATAGGGAGAGGAAATCCCTGCTGAGAACATAGATCAAGGAGGTGGTGGAGGTGGTGGAGCTGATGTTATTGAAGAACCCGAATTTCAGCCTGAAGCTAATCAAGTTGATGATGATCAAATTGGAGAGCCTCCTCAACCAAAACCTAGTGCTCTGGAATTCACTGGTATTTAATTATTGCTATTATCAATATTTAAATATACATATATTAACCCTTAGCGCTCCGGTGGCTCTGCTACAGAGCCAAATATCAGGCAATCGGCCAACCTACGGAGCGCTAAGGGTTAAGTGTTATAATATTTTGATAGGTCCACAAAATAACAGACAAAGAGCAGTAGTCAATGCTTTTAAACACACATGGGTAGGGTACAAGAAATATGCTTGGGGTCATGACAATGTGAAACCAATATCTAAAAGACATCATGATTGGTTTAGTTTAGGCCTGACTATCGTAGATTCCTTAGATACAATGTATATAATGGGCTTGAAAGATGGTAAATATTGGACATTATAATTGAATTTATTAATAAGATGAATTTTATAATCCAAAGTGATTTTTTTGCAGAGTTTCTTGAAGCTAAAACATGGGTTGATAATAATTTAGTTTTCACTATGAATAAAGATGTTAATTTATTTGAAGTTACTATAAGGGTATTAGGAGGATTATTATCAGCTTATCACTTGTCAGGAGATAAGCTGTTTTTGAATAAAGCTGTGAGTTAATATTATAATTCTTATATAATTTATTTATAACATTTATGAAAACTCTTTCAATATAAATCTTTTGTAGCTGGATCTTGGAGACAGAATGATGCCTGCATTTAATACTAGATCTGGTGTTCCCTTTTCTGATGTAAATCTAGGTACAAAAAGTGCTCATAGTCCAAAATGGGGGCCTGATAGTAGCACAAGTGAAGTTACATCTATTCAACTAGAGTTCAGAGACCTTAGTCGATGCACAGGTCAACCTCAGTTTGAAGTAACTTTGATTTTAAAGATTTTGTACATCAAGTATTCATGGATTGTTTAGTAGCAGTAATACATATATTTTTTTAGGCTGCTGTTGCTAAAGTATCAGAACATGTTCATCACTTAGAAAAATATGATGGACTTGTTCCCATTTTCATTAATGCTAATACTGGATTGTTTAGAGAATATGCAACAATCACATTAGGTGCACGTGGAGATAGTTATTACGAATATTTACTTAAACAATGGCTGCAGACAGGAAAAACTATAAATTAGTGAGTATTTAAATTTAGTAAATTTATTGTTTCTGATCAATTGAATTGTTCATTGTCATATTCACTTTCAGTTTAAGAGATGATTACCTCCAGGGTATTTCTGGAACACAAAAGCATCTTGTGAAACATACTGCTGTAAATAAATATCTTTTTATTGCTGAACTTGTGGGTGCAAATAAAGAAATTAGACCAAAAATGGTGAGATGACTTATTAAATAAGCAATTAATTTTTTTGAATATCTCTAACAATAATTATAACTTTAGGATCATTTAACATGCTATTTGGGTGGTACTTTAATGTTGGGAGTTCATCATGGATTGCTGCAGGAACATGAAACTTTAGCAAATGAATTAGTTCGAACCTGTTACCAAACTTATGCAATACAACCAACACTTCTTGCACCTGAAATAACATATTTCAATATTCAGGTATAATGTCTATAAATATGTGATAACTAGCCACTTTCTGCGATAAACAGTTTTATAACATATATTAATATTTTTAGAAACTTGAAGAAGAAAATCAAGCTGATATGTATGTAAAAACGAACGATGCTCATAATTTGTTGCGACCCGAATTTATTGAAACCCTTTATTATATGTGGTATTTCACTGGAAATAAAACATTCCAAGATTGGGGGTGGCAAATCTTTCAAGTGAGTGATAAATTTCGAATTTAGAAACATTTTAATAAGTGATTACTGAAAATATCGTTTTTTTAGGCATTTGAAAATTATACCAAAGTTGAAAATGGATATACAAGTATTGGTAACGTTCGAAGTATCGATAATACTCGACCGCAGGATATGACAGAGAGTTTCTGGTTAGCTGAAACCTTAAAATATCTATACTTATTATTTGATGATAGTAGGCAATTGATAAATTTAGACCGATGGGTATTCAATTCAGAAGGACATCCATTACCGATTTACGAATCATAAATAAATGTTAGATCAAATTATATTCAGTTTTTGTAACATTCAACGTAGTTTATCTTTTTAAATATCAAAGGCCAGTAATTTTTCACAACACATACAATTGCAATTTGTATAAGAAAAAGGTTATTGCATCAGTTTTTGTCTTTTTAGTTACGAATATACTATTACTAAAAGTTAAATAGTAACAAAAAATATATTTTATGTTCCAAACTATCTTTTTTGGCGTTAACGATTTGTGCAATTTTAAAGTCAAATGATGAAAAAATTTTTTGAAGTTTACATCTCATCCTAGTCGCTTGATTGAATAAGGATGTTTCGGCTTCGCAACTCACAGTTGATGCCTCTACCCGCGAGGGCGAGGATCGGGAAGTTTATGCATAAAATAAAATGCTGATGCTTTAATCCCGTGGCAGGAAGTGCCTTAAAGAAATCTCAATTGTGTGTCTACAAATAAGTGCGTGCCACTGAGACTGTGTGTGACAATACAGTCATTCTCTCCAGGTACAAAAAGCTATTGTATCTGTATGTTTATTGCAAAAGAAATGTATACGATTTGTTATGATATCACTGTGATTCGGTAATCGTAACTCATCGTATAATATTTGTTATATTACTACGATTGATATTCTGATGTAATTATTAATTTGACGTACAGAAAACGCGCGCGGACATGTGTATAATAACATAATGTAAATGGATACGAAGTTTATAGTGTTTTTCGATAGTCAAATGTCATATGAAGCAATAGAACTATATTATATTATTTTATATTCGTTTATAGTACTTACTACCGTTCTTCCTACTGTTCTTATGGTTATTTTATAGCTCTTGTGCTCTATACGATAATATTATGCGTTAATCTCAATACATGGAAATGAACAACAACCAATATTATACAAATTGTTGTAACGAAATTTTGACGAATCTTTACACCGTTCTTCACTTTATATATTTATTTTAATCTTTTGTAAGGCAATGCAATCTCAACAATCTTTTAACTACTGTCTTATTGTATTTAGCAATTATCAACATAGAACGAGTGTCTTACGAACTCTGTTTTATTATGGTTGAAACACTCATCTAGTCACCACTTTTATTACAATATAGAGTATATTTGTAAATTGTTTATTTTCAAACGAAATATGCGCATTTCGCGTTTTTAACGAAATCTCGTACAATTAATATTCTGGTTATTAAGTACTCTTTTCCGAATTTTCAAGATGAATAAATTTTTAAATTGTGTCAACAATTTTCAACGAAAGTTGAAATACGCAGGTTGTGAATCCTTGATGATTTTATATTTATTAATGAATATAATATTGTATGAATAAAGTTACGAGATATGTTTTTAAGCTATGTGAGTTAAGAAGTTAACGAATCGCAATTTTCACGAAACACGTGCAATGTATTGAGTCTCAGTAAATCATCACAATAAAATTTTTTAATAAATAAAATAGTGTATTTTGTCAAATATACAAAATTTATATTATCGCGAAAGAATCACATAAACTAAATATATCTAAAATTATGTAGTAACTTGTAGACTACATAAAAATTTACTACGAAAGAAAATTGAAAAAATAATATAAATAAGCAAATACAGATAGGAAAATAAGATTACATTCTTTGAATTTTTATACCCAATTGCACTTTGATGAACTATTTCAATTCGTACAAATATAAAACGGAAAAATTAAAAAGTTTATTCTGTTTAGAGGTGCTTTAAAATTCGGATAATATTATATACATACTAAACTATAACCGTCGATGATAATACAAATACTGTTCTTGGCATTTTGTTTTCAATTAATTTTTATTAAACTATTTTAATCACTTTGTAAATACAGTCGAGATTGAAAACTTTTGATATTTTTCGTATTCAATAAAATATAAAAATCTGTACACGCAATAAAGATATGTTAACATCTATTACAAATTTATAAATGTTTCTCATAGTTGCACATTGAATTACGATCTCAAAAGTTACGAATCGCTTCGTAACAACGCTAATATCAATGGAATTGTAATACTTTTTAGATATAATATCAAATATTATTTTTTCCTTTAAGGATATTCTTAAAATTATAGTTATTGCTGGTTTTGGCAGTGAACTGCTTCTAATCCACAAACTGAAGCATAATTCAATATAATTTGAAAAATACTTTCAAGATTCCTACCTTCCGTAATAATCAATTTTACCAATTTGAATTATAAAAAATAGATTTGTGAGTACGAAAATTTTCCAATAAAAATTCTCAAATATAACGCAGTTCTTTTCATATAATTCTGTTCATCTTATAACAAATTATCGAAAAAATACGCGGAGACCTTTCGTCCCCCCTCGAAGTGGAAATACGAGAAACGTTACACCTACAATCATCACATTTGCATAAAGAATCAACACTTTATATGAATTTACGAAACGTTACTTCACACCTAACTTACTTCCATGTCATAACCGCAAATGACGGGTTTCTCAAATTCGAACACTTATAAAAATTTTATTTTAGTTATAAAAATAGATAACAGTATTATCTATAGGAAATTGTGCTCTCACCGGCACTCGACTCACCAACGATTTGGGAAGCCGTGATATATACGAAATTTATATAAATCGAGACGAAAATTTTAGCCGATCGAAGCGCATCGTTCACATTATCGTGCACTCGCAGCACTGTTGAGCGAAATAAATGCAACCGATGACGCAGGCGTCGTCGTCCTTCTTCCGAAACGTCGAGTCGTGTTCGTGGTCCATCCCGTTTCGCTCGATTTTCGGCGCGGGCTCGGGCGTCGGCAGGCTCTTCGTGATCACCGGCACGTCCTCCTGGATCAGCTCGGTATCGAAATCGGTGCGCAGCGGCTTCGCCGTGAGCGGCGTCGTGGGCGAGGTCTTACCGGACCTCACGTCGTCCGGCACGTCGAAGCCGATCGGCGCCACGGAGGCGTGCGTCCCCGGTGACGACTCTCCCGACATCATGACACTGAAAAATTACAATGAATTGTTATAAAATTTAAAATAAAAAAAATGAGATATATTTTCGATTGTTAATTAACCAACTAATACTGTAACTTAGTTAATTATTATTAACTGTTAATGATAGTAAAAATTTATTGATGAAAAATAGGAGAATAAAATTACAAAACAATTGTTATAAAATCAAAATTGAAAGAATATCAGTGAGATATCTTCTCAAAATAGTTTTATGATACTGAAAATCTATTGATGGAAAGAAGAATAGAATTGCTTTTAAAATAAAAAAAAATCTATAATAATGAAAATCTTTTAACGAAAAGTAGAACATAATTTCTGGTCCAAATAATTGGTCCCTTTAAGAGTCTATCCCTCCGGTATTTACACGCGAAGAGTCTAGTCCACAAGTCTGTTACTCAATACCCAACGTAGTTCTCAATACGATACTCTAGACGAGTGCGTTACGTTCCGCGTAACGTTATCGAGTATACGAGATGAAAAAATTGAGTAATTGTGACATTAGACCCGAGTACTTAAGCAGCCGAGTTATGCTAATTTACGTTTTGTGTGGATGAGTCGAAGAATTCCGAGTCGAGTGGCTCTGGCAAAGAAATTTAAGGACGCACAAGCGCGTCCACCTATCGGTCCTGAAAATCTACAGAACAGGAACGTACCACTTAACCATCATGCAAGGGTACATTCGCTCCTTTTCTTCCGGCTTTAGGGTCGAGTAATACGGCATCTGGTCGGAGATCTCTTCCGGACCCATGCCAACGGTAGAAACACGTTCTCGTGTCATTTAAATCAGATCTAGGCACTCGAGAGGCACGTGGAGTTGTAAAATGGATTATCCGGGTCAATTTCACATCTCGAAACGAGAAAATTCGGACTCCGTAATTTACCGAATTCGTACCGCACCGTGTAAGTTGTCGAAGAGTAACCTTTAAATTAGAAATTTGTAGTCTCTAGTTGTAACTAAGTTACTTATTGTAACAGTCTTTCCACGTTGTTGTATACCATCCCCGTCCCGCTGCATATGAATGACCGATAAATTCGAGTCAGCGATAAATTTTACGTATATTCACTCGCGCTGGCTTCGACTTTCACTCACGAGCGTGTTTACATATTTTTTCTGTAATGAGAGATCCCAGTTATTGCAATTTCTGATATTCATACGTGAAATTCGAGTCGATATTTCGTACGGTAGTGTCGTAATTTTTCTTTTACGGCTAACGCGATACAAAGATTGCTACGGTGGTCCGAAAATTTCTCCGTCATCGTCGACTTCTCCGTTTGAACTTCAGAGACGACTCCTTCCCCCTCTCCTGTCTCTACCTGTCCCGCCCTACCACTTCGTCAAGATTTTTGTTCACCTCGAATTCTTCGCCGAAGTTCCCAATCGAAAACTCGTATTCAAATATAATTTCGTCCGAGCCCATACTAATAATTCGATTAAAATTTTTTCGTTTACGAAAACGTGACTCGGCTTCTAACAGCGATTTGTTTTAAAATGATAACACGTGCCCTCGTTATAAACATAGCCAAATGAGGAGCAAATTGTTGTATTGCGCAACAATGTTTACATCGTTAAAGCTCGATCCGAAACCCGACGTGACACGTGTGTGTCGTTAAAAAGTACTGTGTGCTTACATTCCGTGAGTTAAATGACTGTAACAAGCGTCAACTGCTCCGACAGGGGAACTTTTGCGCACCGTGTCCCGATCGGAGTTCAATCATTGTTATTTTAACCCTGCTTATTCGCCAGTCAGAAGTACTAAATGCTTAATTGATCGCTCGCGTGTGTCGGTATGAGGATAGATAGTCAGAAAATTCTAAAACTTTTTCAGAATTTAAGCTGTAAATTTTTGAAATGATCAAATAGAAATACAACATCGACTCAGATTAATCTTAGCTCCACGTACACGAATCTTCGTTTAAATTCTGACATGGTCGAGACCCAGCCGACTAACGTCGATATATTATTCCTCCTACGCGAACGATGGAATCTGTACAGTACCGTAAGAAAACAAAAATGAAGAAAAAATTTAACTCTGTAATTTGTTTAATTTAATGATATACTCCGTTAGAAATGAAAGTAATAAAAATAGATTTCCGAGCTATCAGAGGGTTGTGTACGGCACAGTACCCTTCGTGGATCCAGCACAATTGGTTTCTATGCACAAGGCGTGTAGATTTGGGGGTCGAAAAGTGCAGCTGCTATAACAGGGATCAGAAATTTAGCTGCACCGGCCCTTCTCAGAGAAACAATTTCGGGTGCAATTTCATTTCAAACTGACACAGATGTCAATTTAATAAAAAACAGTCTAAAAAAGATGTAATAAAAAGTCTTCAATTTTACGCTAATAAAATTTAAACTCGAAACTGCAGTGCACAGGCATCGAGCCTGCATTATAGCAAGGGGAGTGCACTATAACGGATTCGCGTTGACAGTATTGGTATTTGATACGGAGACAGAATTTTTAATTCGATCCGATGCACTCACTGAAGAAGTTACGTGTAAGTACGAGATGACGAAATACCGAAGATGAAATAGATGATGAAATATCATCATCTCACTTTAAATTAAAAACGGTAGTAAAATTTAAGTGAATCTAAAACGCTTCTGTCAAATATTTCGGTTTTTACGGGCTGAGAGTCTTTCGCATTCTCAAAGTTGTATATTCCGCGTTCGCGCGTGAGTACGAGCGATGGGTCGATTCGCACGAGTGATAGTCGTAGCAAACGAGCAGAATTCCGCCAAACGTACACGCGTGCATGTGGGTTTACACACAACGAGCTCATATCGTATCGGTAACATTGGAGAGTTCATTTTTATTTTCTACGTTCAATTTTCAAGAAAAATTAAATAAATAAATTTCTGTCATTTGTTTCATCGACAACATCCCCATCCTTATCGAATTGTCAACAACGTGGAAATACTGAATTATTTAAAATTCATAACATTTACGTTAAATTGTCAACGTTAATTTCGTTAGACAGGTTTATCGCACTGTACTGATTTCGTGACTCGACGGATTTTCAGATATCGCACCGAGATAACAAAACTGATTTGCAAAAAATACACTTGCGAATACGCGCGTAACGTGTACAAGAAGCACGGCAGTCGACGGACGACGTTCAACTGCCGGCCTAAACCCCTAAAACCTCTTCCCCACCCTCCAGTTCGCTTTTCACGTGGCCTCAGGGCCGTAAGCCTCGCCAACTAGACCGGTCGGTAATTTATTCTATCGCGGAAGTCGAATGGATAAGTGCTTCTTGAGAACTCAACTTTGATGGAGCGAGAGGGAATCTCGATCTTGACTGGAATCTATAATTTGTGTAAAAATTTCGAGTCGAACGGTGAAATTTGCTCTTGAAGTAAAATCTAAATTTCAAAAACACTCGTCGAGACGAGAACTGGTTTTTTTTCGGATTTTCAATGAAATTTGCAGAAAAGCAAAAACCGAGGCTGACTCGGTACGTCCCTGTTAAAGGCGCGTCTGCGCAATAAGTCATTACGCTCGTGAGAAAATAGTGAAATTTAAAGCTGTCGAATGGAACATTCAATGACTGTTATTCCTGAGATTTTTTCTTCGAAATTGAATCGAATGCCAATTCTTATGTAACGTCTATTATCGGCAGATAAGAGGAGTTTAAATTCGTAACAGGAAAAAGTGATAAATTACTGTATTAGTATAATTATTTAAAATTCAACTTCAATTTAACAGTTCAATTTCTCACAGTTTTCAGCCGAAATATTTATAAAATGTCGTCCATTTAATCGGATACAGGGTCAATGACCTCGGGTATTGTTCCGAGCACGATGGTAATTGCGCGGATAAATTGTTTAATGGTAAATTACACCGGTGATGTAATTAATCGTCGCGGTTTTTTTAGAATTTATAATTTCGCAAGATCTTCCCAACTCAACATTAAAATTGAAGCATTGTATCGAATTGTGCTACAAAAAATTTATCCTCGCATTCCGATGCACATTCAAGTAAAAAAATGCAACGGGCCGCTTTGTCCAAAAATGTACTTTTCCGAGAAAAAAAATATACCACAGATTTCTGGTTTCCTTTTTGAACGAGCGATTACCTGTGGAACCCGCGCATTGTCATCCCGGTGACGCAAAGTGAAACCGATCGGGCGCGTAGCGACAGTTTGTTCCGCGATGTCAACTCGCGTGACCGATACACGCCGGGTGTTCCGGATATAACAGAAATAACTCCCCCTAGTCGGCATTCTTCGACGTATAATTCCCAAAAAAATGCTTTCCGAGAAGATTCAATCCGGAAGGCATTTTTCTTCGAGGCAGTGGATTTTTGACGACACAAACAATGCTCAGAAGTCTGTGGCTTTTTGTGTCAACGTAATATTGGACCACATATGCGTCCCGCTGCATGAACAATTGATGCCATTAACTTCTAATAGGCAGGTCACGCGTGCGCTGTTCGAACTCTCGTAATTTTTCGTGAAAGTCTCTTCCTTATGATAAGCTTATCGAAATTGGAGTATAAAAAAGACTGTCAACAATATTTATGGAATATCTCGAATTTATATCGTTTTTGTTTAAAAAACAGCGTACAGATAGTTCAGGAAGCTCAAAGTGCATTTTATTCATCAGAATGTTGAATGTTAACACGAAATCATCACTTTTTATGAAATTAAATTAAAACGTTTAACATTAACATTAAAACAAATTTTCAAAATTAAAAATTATATTAATTATTGTGACTCTCGAACTTGAGAGCAAAAATTCTAACGCAAACTTCAGACTAATCAACGAAAGAAGCTACCAATCGAGCAGGTTAGAAATCGTCTCGCCGGATTTCGGCCGAGCCGAGTCGAGAAGAGAGGAAAAAAAATAACACGAAGAGCAGTGAATCCTCGCGGACCAATGGGAGGGCAGCTCGGTGAGAGCGATCGCGTCGCTTTAACCTCCAAAAGCGCGAGAGCGGGAGGAAAAACGAATTCCTCTCTCTCTCTACGGCGCGTAAAAAGATTTCTTACGGCTCTACTCACTTGTAAGTGCCGCGCTGCGGGAGGGGATTTTTCAGGCGCATGCTGAAACGCCGCGTGATCCGAGGGCCTCGATCGTGATCCAGTTTTGACGCTCTTAACGTTTATCGCGATCGAACTAAGCCGGCTCCGCCGAAAGATCGTTCGAGTACAAATCGGGTTTGGTCCCGACGCGTATCCCGTCGGTCGAGCGACTGCCGAGAGTCCGTTCGCCGGTTCGAGAACACCAAACGGGAGAGAGAAAGAGAGAGAGAGAGAGAGAGAGAGAAGGGGCGCCCCCCTTGACTCTCCCGAGCGTAGGTACCGGAGATGAAACTCGCGCTTTCTGGCTCTTTAATTTTTTACCAACAAACGCTTATAGAGAAATAATCGAACTAGCATTTCAAATAGAAAAAAATATATTTTTTAAAAAATCTTTGAAATTTTGAAATATTAAAAAAACTTGAAAATTCTTCTGATAACTTCTCAAAGCCAATTCTGTGGCATACGTTTTACATTTCAAAAAACAGTTGCGTTGAGATTTAAGTGACTAGCTCAGCAGAATTTGATGCAGAAGCTGTGCACCGCAAACTCGCTCTCTTAATTTTTCTCTGAAAATTAAAAGCTGATCTCGTGAAATTTAACTGGTAGCGAATGTGAATTTGTTTTCAGTGACTGACGAAAGCCGGTATACGATACAAGAGCTGGGTGTAGTGTTACGATCTCTACCTCAATTTGGATCAATTTCTGTTCAGGCTGTGTATTATTTATCGTTCGAGGATTTTACTGGTCTTACAAGAATGTCATGCGTTTGATGAGAGAATTCTTACAGTGAAAAATTGCAGATTTTCGACAGCTGAATCGCAGACACGTTGAGTCGACGAGCCCGTGCAAGCGCAAATGCATTTCAATTGTCGCGGGAAAGCCAGACCAGTTGATCGCTAACGATCGAGTTCGGCCAATTCCGTCCCTGTTCGTGAACGATCGTTTCGAGAACCGACCAATAGGAGCGTCGGTTTTCGAACTCCAGCGGTATATTGGCAATATCAGGTATATACATAGATTAATTATGCCGAGCTGCAATCACGATCATTGAGAATATAGGCGGTCAAGGTCGAATATTTTATCGATACAATATGCGTTGTTCTTCAAAAATTCCTTTCAATTTTATAAATGAAATGACTTGTGGTGGACCGAAAACGAGAATTTTGCATACATTGAAATAAAAATTCCAAAATTATTTGAATATTTCAACAAATTTTTATTTTCTGGGTTAATTTCAAACTCACCCATGATCGTGATCTTTATCTCTACGTTCTAGGTATTCTTTATTTTCTCTCTGCTGTTTCTTCTTCCTCGAAATGAAAAATACTCTCGTGTACTCCTTCTTACTGGACTTGTCCTTTTTCGGACGACCGAAATTGTGCCGTCCGTGATGATTGGATCTCGATTGCGAGAACATTTTTACACGACAACAACACAAGTCAATTATTGATACTTCACAACTATTCACAGAGTTGTTGTGTCAATTAGAATAATCGAATTTATTGCAGTTATCACTTCGTACGGCACTTCGTCATTGAATGAACGCGCAATTAAAGTCGAGTTACTGAAAAGAGAAGTTAAGAGCTATGAAAAATACAAAACAGCGAGCAATAAAACGTTTAATTTCGCCAATAAACCGTACTGAAACAATGTCAAATACGGCTTGTAAAAACAACGATTGTTATCTCAAAGGCCAAATCAACAGAGTCGTTCAAAACCTTCGTGGGATTTGTTATTTTGTAGAATTTATTTGCATACATTCAACTTAATATCTAATTATTTTATCTAGGAAATTAAATATTGTTTGAATGATTGTTTAGTACAATTTTTTTTGCAGACCTACAAACAGTAATCTAGCTTCAATTTTTACTCGGTATAATTCGCAAAACCCAAATATTTAATTCGATCGTTCCTCCGGACGGAATCTTGCGTACAAGGGAGGACAAAACGGCGAAAGAAAAAGGAAAGCTGAAAAGTTGAGAGCACAATGGGCTCATTGTCGTGATTCGTAAGAAAAACGCACGAGGTTCGTTCCTCCTGCGGGCTGAATAGAGCGTAAGAAGGTAGGCGCAGGGCTCGCGTGGAAGGGCGTCCCGGGAGGGTCGGGGAGCAGCCGAGCTCGACGAAAAACGCACGTGCGCCGGCGAGCGTCTCGTATGGCGTGAAACACGTGCCTCTGGTTTTTCCGCTCCCCCTCCCCGAAAAAAAACCACCCGTCACCTCTCGTCGGCCGTGGCACGCGTGACGTGGTAACTCCGAACTTTCACAATCGAGGCTATCTCTGAAAATTCATCCGATTCGAGTTGGGCGCGTTCACGGAGTACAGCCGCTCCTTCCTACGCGATACCGTAACTCCCGCGACCTCGCGAGGCAAAAATCCTCCCGACGAGAGGCTCGCTGAAAAAAATTGACTCCAAGCGAGCGTAATTGGGTACGTTCGGCGATTCCACGCGAGAATTATACGATTACTCCGTTAGTTAACGGTCTACGCGTACTCGTCAAAACTTTCGATTAGAAATGATAATTGGTGTACTCGCTAATAATCTTGTTTATATGAAAAAAAAAAAATGGAAGATGTTTAACGGCGTATTCTTCAAAATTTCATTCAATTATAAATGTAGTAGTATCACCTTGTTTATACAGATAATTAAAATAAAAAAATTGAAGTTATTCAATTAAAAATTCAAACAACAAATAAATTCGATTCGAAATTCGACAATTAAAATTCGATTGAAAATGTAGTAGTACTCGCTGATTGTTTATAGAGACAAATACTTGACACAAAACTCTACCAAAATTCTTAAAAAATCGAACTCAAACTACGATTTCACTGATATTTCATCGAGAAAATGAACAATCGTTACGAATCGAAGAATTCGCGAGACTGAGGCATTCGCCGAGCGCGTAACGCGTCAACTGTTGCGGCAAGAGCAACACCAGTCGATGACATCAGGCCGCGTACACAATCCGTAAACCTCGACTGAGATAGAGCGAGAGGGAGCGAGAAGGAGCGAGAGGGGAACGGAGATAGAGCAACGAAAAAGTGGGATAGTCGGTTGTACATTGCGAGGCAGAACACTACAGTTTCGTGTCCGCGTCAATCTTGCAGAATGAAAATACGCGCAACTCGTGATCGTCCAGTGACGTACGCATTTCCGGATTTCCTCTTTTTTTTCACCTTTGTTGCTATCTGGCAATGTTAATCCCGTGAGCAACAAAGCCACTTATTAAAATCCCGACAATCGTATCTACTTTGTCGTTTTTTTTTTTTTTTTCGAAAAAAATATTCGCCGTACAAAATTGTTTGCGTAATTTTTTTATTCATGCAAGGAGCGGGATTCTAGTTGAGCACGCGATCGTTGGCACGCAATATTCCGTACGAGTAAACGCCACGATTACGATGATGAAGACCTTATTTTCGTGAGAGTCACGGGAAAATTCGTATCGCGGCTAATCGGAGCCCAAAGTCAAGGCCTACCGGTCGTTTACAAAACCACCAGCGACGCGACCTTTCACGCTTCTGCCCACACGCGTTTCCCTTTTGTTCCCAGGAGACTCCGAGCCCGACTTGTCTTACCAGCTGTTGAGAACGCTGACATAGAGAATTACGAAAATTCGAACCTCCGAAGCACTTGGCGAGTGGTTGTGAATTTTTACGTACGCTGGGAAAAAAATTTTGTCGAGTGGAACGAAAATCTGAGGGAATTCAACAATTTTGTCAGACTGATTTCATCGAACTGTCAAAACGTCCTCCTAACAGTACACGAATGCATATTTCGATTAGAAAACATTTTTTTCCAGTATACTGCAGTGAAAATATAAACTCCAAAAGTTGTTCTAGCCAACTGAATCAAATAGTAATTCCTTTGAGTGTATTCAACAGTTGACAGCTCCGGGTTAAGCAATTTACCCACGAATCGTACTGTACTAAATTTCTAACGTCGATAAAAATCGTTCAGGAATTTCGAAAACGTATTCTCGTAATTCGAAGGAAAAATTCGGATCGCATCGATGCGCCGTGTCAAAGCGCAAGGAATTCTGTCGTCGCTGGCGAGTCGTTTGTAGTCGACCTTAAAAGTCATCGAGCTCGAGAGAATTATAGTGGGCAGCGGAGAATTTTCAGAGGCTCGACTTACGGAGCAAGCGAGCAGACATAATTTACGAAACAGGAAGTAAAACTTTGCGACTGTAAGCCACATAAATGTAACTATGATCCAGGAAGTAAACATGATCCAAATTCCATTTTTTTTAGTAAGTAAATTCCTCTTCGTACAAATTACTCAACGCACATTAAAAAAAAATGACACGAAACAAATTTTCCTTACTTCAAAGAACAAAGGAGTCTGTTTCTGAGTATTCATTGAAAATGAAAAGGACAAATGTGGGACAAGTTTTACACCGATTTTGTAGTAACCGATTATTTTGCAACACAATCTCACAACTACCGCTTCGCAGAAGCTACAGAGACGCAAACATTGTAATCTCTGTTGCCATTATTTTTCGCTATAACCATGTCAGTGTACTGATAAACGCCGGGAGACGATCTCTGAATCCGTCGAGCGATTACGGAGTCTGCAGCTGCTGGCATCGAATCGTAAAACTCGGCGGCGTGTATGTTTCAGCTCGTCTTTTTGTGCGTCTCCGTACGGAAAAATGTGTCGCGAACACGCGCCAATCCGTACGGATAATAAAAATACGGTCACCTTTTTGTCTCGAGGTAAGTCGGACAATCGGAGTCCGTTCAACGATCCCGTTTATTCGTCTCGTTCCCATAAGAAGATCTGTGTGATCTTTTTTGAACTCCCTTTACAGTCATCATCGACAAAAGTTACAGAAAAATTTCTACGCTTCTCTTAAAATTATAATTTGATTCATTCGAATTGAGCAGGTTGACATTTTAAAGATATTCAGATTTTTAAATAATCACTTCGATTAGATTTTTAGCAGAGAATTTGAGAATGACAATCCCTTTGTTTGGAGTATCGAATTTTTTGATACAAAAGTAATCGACAACCGCGTTTAATTATCTCACCCCGCAATTACTCGAGGAAAAGTTTAATCATCGCGATATTTGCGTTCTCGTTTATTAACCCGGCTTGGGTGATCTCTAGTCGGAAGTTCGATCAGCCGTGTAATTATAATCGACTGGGTCGTTATTATACCCATCGACTTTCGTCTCGAGCACTTTTTTCCTTCCCTTCACGAACTTCCCCTCCGAGCTCCGGTGTCTATTTTCATGGTCCGGATAGAGGCGTATTTGCACTTCACCGAAACCCTCTTGCCGTCTCGTACGTCGAGTCGGGTCTCCTTTTTTCGAAGGCGCACATGTAAACGCGGACGGTACGAGAGAACCGGTTTCTCAGAGAGGAAGAGAGAGAGAGAGAGAGAGAGAGAGAGAGAGTCTGGGAGTCAAGAAAGAAAATGGAAAGAAAAATAAGCGAAAGATCGAACTCCCGTGCGCGCGGATGTCTCGCGAGGAGGCTTGTAAATTACAACGGAACGGGAGCCAGAATGGGGAGTTTCTCTTTCGTGGCTCGCTCGGCCTTTAATCGATCGTCTATCCGCTACCGAGGTCGCGAAATATCCCGATAATGGGCGTTAACGTCCCGACTGAGCAGTCAATTCGACGAGAAACTCATCGCTTCGGAATCTGTAAGATTTTTCTCCTCGACTCATTACGTCATATGAGGTGTGTTGGTTCCCATTGTCTTTTTTAACCATCTTGCAATAAAACTTTTTTTTTTTCAAAATTACTTTACGAGCGCGAAGATTGAATACGCGGAATGACACTGAATTTATTCGCTGCTATTTTTGAAATCATTTGTGTAAATGAGCTCGGTACGATTACCCTGACCCAAAACGGAATTTAAAGGTTTTTAATTCGAATTTTGCTGATCGAGGAGAAAAAATTTGAGCGAGATGATTAAACTGAAATATACGGTTACAGTCAACGAGACGAGTTATTCGCGATTACGTTGACTCCGTTGTTGCATCGGGTTACTCTGTTGTCTCGTATTTTTCACTTTTCGACCAGTAAAACGACACCTCGGCGCACTCGTAACGGTGACGAGATAGGCGTGCGTTATGTGCGTGAGTGTGTTAAACGAAGGGCAAGAAAGAGAGTGAGAGAATAATTTAATGGCGGTGTTTGAGCTACCGACAAACGCCAACGATAAACGTCAATCAGACCGTAACGTTGAACGATCGGAACTGCAAATTTACGCGAATATTCGGCTCATCAATGAACCGCGTAACGAGATGCATTTACGAGTTCGAAGTGTGGAACAAAATTTATTTTGGAGTTAGTCTGAATTTTCTTTTCTTGAGGGGGATAATAAATCAAATAATAGATGATTTAGCATTTTTCGCTCGCGAGAGTTTTGATAGATCGCTCGCGTCTGCGAGGAGCTTGAATTAACAGGTAGTCGCTCGCTAACGACGAACTCGTTTAAGGCGCAAAAAACCTCGGCTACCGACACATCCCCTCGCCCTAATTGATTCGAGTAATCGATTCGATCGGGTTTATTAAATACATCTATCGAATTTAATGAAATGCCACGTGCTGCAGAACGCCACACTTTTCATTCTTATCAGTGTCGCTTGTGTGGTTTCCCAGCGCGTATCAGTTCAACCGCAGAATGTAAACAAACGCGAATAAAATTCTTTTCTGGCATTTCATCTTGCATAAAGCGATATGCACCGAGAAAAATTTTGATAGATCAATCCTCAACTACTTTTTTCCAGAAAACTATTTCAATTATTGTTTCCAGAACTATTAAAATGTAAATGTAAATGTAAAAGTAAAAACACACTGAAAATAAAAATTTGTTGAATTTCATTTGTTCAAATACGTTTAAATAAAGTTCATTCAACAAAATATTTATTTGAATTCTTTATTCTAAGTAACAATTAATTTCATTCAACAAAACAAATTTCTATATTTTCAAACAGATACTAGGCTCAACAAATTTTCATTCTCAGCGCAGGACAATAACTTTCTTCGACTTACGCGTCAGACGTGCTCGGTGTCTCGTCCGTGTAGACGTCGGCGTGCGTCGTGACGATCGTCGAACCCATCATTTTGGCTCGCTGTTTGTTCTCAGATCTGGCCGATAAGCAGGATGAATAGTCGTAGCGGTAATGTCGAATATATCACATAGCCGCGTCTCGCGAGGGGTCAAACGTTCGTTCGCGAGTTTTGGGTCACGTGGTCGTCGTCGAGCCGGCGAGCCGTCTAGATCTCATCTCGCGCGACGAATAAAGCGATCCTTGGATCGCTTTTGAAACACACTCGCCCCAGCTGTCCCGTTATCGAAATACCTTCCCACTCGTCGCGCGAGGTTCGTGACTCGTTTTTTAAAAAGCCGGAAAATTTCGAGCGAGGTTGCTCGAGTGTAACTTTTTGTACTCTGTTTATTTTTTTGGATCGGAGATTCCACCGAGGCTTCTGTTCTACGATGACGTTCGGTGGAACAGCGCGAACGGGTTAAACCGCGTGACTGCGTCCGTCTCTCTCTCTCTCACTCGCTCACACACACGCCGACAGTCCGAGAACGACTGGCGAACGTAGTCATGCTCGGCCTCACGGAACCCCCCGAGAACTCTCGACTCCATCCCTCTCCATTCCCTTTCTTTCTCCCCTTCTCTCTCTCTCTCTCTTTAACCGTCTCTTTCTCCCCACCCCTCCCTTTCTCACCCGACATTCTTTTACTTTCCTCTTCTCTCCTCTTTTCCTTCTTTCGGTTTTGGAGTCATCTTTTTTTTGGTTTTAACTAACTTCACGTTATTCAAGACGATGCTCAGTCTGCTTGTTTGTTACGTACACAGAAAAAAATAACTAGTCGAATCATGACAAATAATGCTTGATTCAAGAGAAGAAAAAAATTTCCGTCAAGTAAATATTTTCTTGAGTTGAGAATTTTATTTTATCATTATTTCTCAAATAAAATGAATATTTTTTTTCAAAGCAAGATTACTAAAAAAATATTAACTTATTCTTGATTCAAGTTATCCTTTTTTTCTGTTTTTATAATTGATAACGCGATGAATTTTAATTCACAACATTTTTTTCCAGCTATGATTTTGTCATACCGGAGACGACAAATTACGAGCGTCGGGTTTCTTTTTGTTCGTTGTGTTGACGGATGTTTCCTTTACCGTAGGAGCTCTGCCCGTGACTCTTGAACATTGGAGCTTCAATTCGCTCGCAGATCCGGAGCGAGTCGGCCGCGACAAAGGCATCCCCTCGTTCGTACCCCTCCGTTTCACAAATATTACTCCATCCCTGACAGTCCCCCAGTTTTAACGAGAGAGCGTAGGAGGCACGAAAGGACCCCTCGGCGTGGACACGCACAAACTGCGGCTGTTAGTAGCCTAAGCTTCCTTCCCTCGAAACTGAAATAATCGTTAATAACTGAAACAAATAACGATAGACAGTACGAACAAATTGACCTGACTTGATTTCTTTCGCCAATTAAGAGTGACTTGAAATTGAATGCAAAACGATGAAATTGTCGACCGTCGTCATTGTCAATATAACTCGTTAATCACTTAGCTCGAAAGTTTACGAGATTGTTACGTACTAAAAATTAAGTTTATCAATGATTGATTAGATTATACTGTTTCGTTAAATCAACAATTTTGTTTTTAAAAAATCTTGTACATTATTCCTGATGTTTGTAAAAAATAATGGACTTTTATTTATAGTTTTCAATACACTTATCACAGCTTTTTAAATAATTGCAAATATATTCCAGATGTGATATTTTTCACAATGGATTATACAGATAATAGCTTGTAGTTTTGTTTAACAATTTTTACTGGGGACAAAATTGATTTACAATTAACATAAAATGAAACTATACATAACAATACCTCATACACTTGTTATAAATTAATTCTACGCAATAAAAATTCATTTTTCATCACGAATTTAAAATTCGAGATTATTAACAATTTATAATTTCAAGTGAACGATATAACTCGTCTTGAAGGTAGATTCTAAAATGTTACGTTCCTTGAATATTTTATAAGTCAGTTGTTATCGAAAGGTTTCATTTTTCCGGCCTCAATTGTTCTACCTTATCTACGAAAGTAAATATGTCTTCGGCCAATAGTTGAGGTTCCTCGAATGCAGCGAAGTGTCCACCGGTAGGCATTTTGGTGATGTGAATAAGTTTTTGGTATCTTCGTCGTAAAGCAGCTTCGGTAGGTTGCGTTATCTCGAATGGGAATAATGCACAGCCTGTAGGCACTTTATCGATTGGTTGTCTGAAACATACAAATTATTTTATTTTTCATATCTGAACATAAAATAGTAATTCTCGATTAGAATTCTTACTCTTCTTGCCCCAAGCCGAAACTTCTGCTGTTAAATTGTTCTGCGTAAAGTCGTATGCTAGTGGTGATAGAATTGGTCACCCAATAAATCATTATGTTATCTAAAAGTTCGTCCATCGTGTATTTTTCGAGAAGACCACCGTCATCGCGGAATCTGTACATTGGGTTGGTCCATGTACTGAATTTTTCTAATATGTAAGCAGCCAAGCCCGCTGGAGAATCAGATAATGCGATACCTGAAAATATTTTGAAAAATGTTACAATCGCTCTGAGCCGAGAAATGAATAATAAAAATTGTTAGTACCTATCGTATCTGGTTTGGTCGCGTGAAGGTGCATGTAACCAGTTTCTTCCAATAAACGACTCGTGTTGAGTCCGTATTGTTTGGTCCACTCGTCTTTTTCGAAAAATTTCCAGTAGAGATGATTCTTTATAATAGTCATAGCATTATCCCACAATGAAAAGATGAAACACATGTTTGAATGTGCTCCGACAACGCTAGAATATTTTTTGAAATTAATTTCTCAGAAATATTTAATAGCCATTAGCGATAAAAATGAAATTTACTGCTCCGGATAAAGAGAAGCCATATTTCCAGTTATTATACTGCCCCAGTCTCCTCCTTGGACGTAATATTTGGTGAAACCCAAATGCCTCATGAAATTTTTGAAGAATACGGCCATCTAAAAATTCACATCGTAGACTTTTTTTTATCAATTTTTATTTAAAGTGTTCGCTTACATATGCGGAGTTCAATCCATGTCTAGCAGGAGCATCAGAGAAACCGTAGCCTGGCAGTGACGGGGCTATCACCTCGAATATGTAATCTCTATCATCTCGGGGTGTAGTTAACAAGGGGATAATTTTTTGAAATTCCACGATGCTACCAGGCCATCCGTGAAGCAGCAACAATGGAATGATTTTCATTTTACGACCATTGTGCATGATCTTTGGCCTGACACGATAAAAATGGACAGTCAAACCTGTAAAAATATTTGGAAAAGTCATGTGATCGTAAACAAATTTTTCACACTAGTAAAAGGATGCTGAGTGAATGATTAGATATGGTGGAACATATAATGTACATTTTGATATATTCTGTTATCAAATCGTGACATTGGTAATGTTTGTAAGCATATCAAATATGCTAGTTTTACCAAACACAGGATAGATTTCAGCGAATATAAACATAACTGTGTACGTACTGAGAAGGAAATATTAGAATCTTAATTTTTACTAGAACTTTGATTAATAATTTACCTTGGTTATCAGTTGTAAATTGTGGATATTTATTCAGAAGTTCTTGTCTCTCCGTCCAATTGTATTTATTTTGCCAATAATCGATTACTTCTCTAACATATGTGGATGACACACCATATTGCCAAGCTTCGTTAATTAAAGGATCACGTAACGTTCTGGTGTTTTTGAGGCGATAACGTAAATCGTCTAGTACCTTTTTCAAAAATGGCATTTATTAGAATTATTTTGAGTAAAAATGTATTTGAATTGTCATTCAACATGAGACTAAAAAAAAATTTATTCATTTGTGACTTTTCCTCAATAATCTTTTTGAGAGTAACATTATTGAAGTATCATAATGATTAAGTTCAAATCGCAATGATACCGCAATATTAATCGTATCAATTGTTTCTTTATTTCACAAATTTTATCATTAAGATAAACAAAACAAAACAAAATATATAAATCGATTTTTTCTGTCGAAATACAATTATTATGATTCAAATAATAATTTGACAATTGTTGAATTGATCTATATGTATGTGTATCATAGAGTTACTCGCAATCAGTGGCGAAATTGTTATCGCGTCGTTTGAAGGTCGTTTTAAACACATGTATAATTTATGCCGTGAATTATTTATGAAACCTCAGTCTTGTTAATTCTGTCTCCAACTTTTTATTATATGGATTAAATATATCAACTGAACTGTGTACGACGAAGAGTCATAAGAAATTGAATACCCACCTCTTTTGACACGTTAATTTTGAATGGACGAACAGATATATCATTCAATTTTTTTATATCCTTGGCCCACGGTAAAGTAGGTAAATTCTGATATCTGTGTGGCGGAGCTGTAAACCTGGACAGACGATTGAAAAATAGCACTAGCTCCTCGGATTTGATTGAATAATCGATTTGAATCGATGAGTCAATTACAAAGTATATCGAATTAAATTTCTCGAATTATCAATTTATTGTGCACTATTGTGCCAGTTAGTACGTACCGATTGTATTCTGATACACCCCAAGTGACCAACACAACAAAAATCGCAAGCTTCCAAATCATTGTCGTTCTGTTATGTACGACGCGTAACAACTGACTGACCAAGTGACGAGCGGTAACCAGCGCGCTGTAACAGCGTCATGGAGGATTTATTCTCCACACAAGCTTACCTGAGCCTGACGATTGAGAATCACTGGGATTCCGAGATCTTTATTAGCTGATGGAGCGGATGAGAGAAACACGTTCTAATTTTATTGTGAATTACTCTCGATTTAAATTACAAGAGGCGGAGAAAACAGTTAGTTGGTTGTTTACTATTTTTTTTTCTTTTTACAAATTTAAATCATTATAAATATGGTAGAATGACGTTCCACTTTAATATGAGTTTTAGTTGAATAAAAAAATTTTTTTTTTTTTTAGCTCGTTGTAATTATGGATAGACTTTGAAATTCGTATATCAGAGTGGGGAAACGCTAATGCCAAGGATTCTTTGATGATATGTCTACGGACGTTTGTACAACCGGTTTATTATGCAAGTTTTCTCATTAATAGTCTTGTGCTGTCATTTTTGCCAACTCATGCTTCGAGTCTGTTTTCAGTCCTAGCATGATCGCACAAGAGCTCTGAGAAAAATTAATTTTCCACATAGAGGCGACTAAAATTTTTATTTTTAGAGAACATCGGTTATTAAGGATTCAAAAATAAGATGAACTGGTATTAGACAGTCGATAAGCACGTGTTATTTCAGATAACAGAATTCATCGCGTCAGCTGATGATGATAATAAAATTAATAAGATATTCGCAAACAAGATGTAATGTCATTGGCGAGTATAGCCTTCGTTGCATGCGTCTAATTTTAGACGGACGTTAGATGATTACGTAACTTTTATTTACTAATATCATTGCTTCGATGGTTAACGTCAGTAACTTTTGGTAAAAAAAGTGACTTTTGTTCTCAAAGAAAAGCGAGAATAAAACGAACGATAATTATAAAAAAATATGTATTTTCATATCTTCTTACATCGCTATTGTAAATAATTTTACATTAATTCTGCATGTTTAAGTCGAATTTTTGAACTACGAGCGAACCGGTACATTATCAATATACAAATTTTTATCAGTCCAAGTTTATCCCATAAACTAAACATGTTCTGAGATACAATGATCACTCGAATCATTTTTTCGCCTTCTTGTTTTCTTTGTTTTTCAGTGCTTCTATATGAGCCACAGACGCCCATATATCATCTGCGATCAGAACCGGTTCCTCGAGAAAAGCGAAGTGACCGCCACGCGGCATTTTCGTAAATCGAACAAGATTTACGAAACGGTCCTTTAGTAAGCCCGGTGGAAAATATTGAATCTCGTTCGGGAAGAATACGCAGGCGCTCGGAACGACAACTGGTACACTGCGATGAAACATAAATTGTATTAATTACAGAAACTCGTAATTATCTTTTTTCAGATGAAAAAGAAGCTTAAAAATATAGGGAGGACTCTGATTGCATCGATTGCTCATTTCGTGTTATTACCGTGTCGTATATGACATGACTAAGCTATTATTAACAGTTTCGAAGGACGAAGATAACGTATAACGATCTTCGATCGTTAAAAAAAAATTTTTGTATACAATTTCAGATTGACGAATCTGAAGGATTTTTTTTACAAAAGTGAATTAATTGTTTTTATCATATTCTCGATACATACTTGCCCATTCTCAAGCTCCACGTGCTCGATAAAGTTGATTCAGCGTAAATTCTGGACGCAGTCATAGCCGAATTCGACACCCAATAAATCATAATATTGTCAATCAGTTCATCAAAAGTGAAACCCTTTTTTATTCCTCCATCGTCTAATTTTCTATAAGTCCGATTAGTCGCCGGTGCATATTTATCGATGATAAAAGCAGCCAGTCCAGCTGGCGAGTCACTGAGTCCAATACCTGTAGTGTAATATAATGTAATAAAAAATTGTGAAACTTATATTAGAAAGTTTTATAAATATTATTCAACGTACTAATTGAATCAGGTTTCGTAGCTTGAATATAAAAGTACCCAAACTCGTCCAGTTTAGAATAAAAATGGTCCTTCAGGGGAAACATCAAATGATACTCTTCGGGTGGCAGAAGAAGCGAGGGCACGAAGCTATACAAGAAAGTCTTGATGTATGTCCACAATTGCATTGGATGGCAGAGCATGGAATGCATTCCAATTACACTAAAAATATTTAAAAAAAATAAAAAATTAACCAAATAAAATTTATTTTTCCAATTAACGATTTATTCTTTAAAAATAAAATAAAATTAATTATTATTGTAAAAATTATTTTTAATTAAAAACATACTTTTCGGGGAATAGAGCTGCCAAGTCGGTAACAATGATAGCCCCCCAGTCGTGACCCTGGACGTAGAATCGTTCGAAGCCAATTTTCTGCATGAAATTTTTCAAAACTACCGCCATCTGGGGCGCCCCGAGGCCTGGTATCGTGGCTCCGCTCGAGAAGCCGAATCCTGGCAAATTCGGAGCTACGACTTCGAACACATGATCGTACTCGTCCCTCGACGTGGTCAACATCGGTATCACTTTGAGGAAGTCGAACGAGGTACCCGGCCATCCGTGTAGTATCAACAGTGGCACGACACGCTTGTTGCCCGGATTCTTCGGTTTAACGTGCTGATAGTGTATATCCAAACCTGTGTTTACGTACGAAATTTCAACGATTTCCCTTCGATAAATACAATGTACTCTCGTGCTCATTAATATAATCAATTCGAATCAATCGTAAACTTGTTTTCGCATTCGCGAATATATTTTTTAAAAAGAATTTCTCGCTGGCTTCGAAATGTCAGACACACCACTAACCTTGGACGTTCACTACGAACTGCGGGAACTGATTCAGGTGTTTCAGTCGCCCCTGAAAGTCGTATTCGTTGAGCCAGTAGTCGACGAGTTCGTTGACGAACTTGCTGCTTATACCGTAAGTCCATCCAACTCCTTCCAAAGGCGGATGCAGGCTTCGGGTATTGTTCAGTCTCTGCTTCAAGTCCTCGATCGAAGCCAAGTACTGGTCCCATGAAAAGTAACGTTAAAAATGCTCAACCCCGGACTCCAGCTAAATTCACAACAATTAGATCAAACTGACTTGCTTCTCGAATTCGTCGTTGAAACTCCGGATTTTCTGGCTGGCCGATTTCTCGCTACCGGAACGCCAAATAGTCTTCGGCAATTTTGGCGGCGGCTTCAAATATGGCACGGAGAGCCAAGTGAAAGCGGCCAATCCGAGGAGGCCGAGTATCCCGGCCTTGATTATGAAACCCATTTTATTCGCGAAAAGAGCTTTTTTACTTGTCACTGCATACGAGCGCGAGATTGCACTTGCGCATCGGATGATAACGATAACGTTATTGTTCGATTCAACTTGAATGCGGTACGATCGCGTTGGCAGCAGTCGCGTACGGTTGACACAATGCGATACGAACGACGTTGCCGTTTGATCGTAACTGAACCTCGGAGCTCTTCCGAACTCACTTGACGTGAGTATAGCGAGGTGCGCTGGCTGTTACTCCGAAAAGAGGCATGGTAACTTGTATGTAAGAACAGTGCCGTTAACTTAATTTTCTGCACGTCGGGATGGCCCCGAGTTTCGAGTAATGAAGACACGACTGCGCTACGTTGAAATGAGAATTCAATTAGAGGAGAGTTTTTGCGGAATTAAATTTTTATATAACTGTTATCTCTCTCTTCGAGTGTGTGTTAACTTATCGAATAATTTACACAAATAAAAATAGCTAGTATTTTTAGAAATAGATTTTTTTTGCAATTTAATTTCCTGAGTTAAGGGATCATTCCACTTTGAAAGCCGGAAAAAAAGCCTTTCTTCAATCATTTTTTTTTTATGAACCTTTGTTATTATGAAAAAAACGTTCATATGGATCGATAGAGGTACTCCTAGAATAAAGAAAAATATTTTTTCCAGTAAGAAATTTTTATTAACAATAACTGAAAATCAGCGCCAACTGTAGCACTGCGAGAAAAACAGTGGCCAGCTGCGTAGTTGATATCTCTGGATTGGTTGATCGGAGAAAAAAACGAAAAGGGTTTTGAATTCGTCAAGATTGTGGCTATGGTTGGAACTAGAATCTTTTTCATAAGTTGAAAATTGGCAAAATGGCACACTTTTTTTTAAAAAATCGAGAAAAAACGTGTTTTTTTTCGTCAATTTTTGTTGTAAAAAAAAATAGTAAAAATAGGAATTTGAAAATGATTCTAGTTCCAACCATAGCCAGACATGTCCTGAATAAGTGGTAAAAATTTGGGCAGGATCGGTTCAGTAGTTTCCGAGAAAACGACAACGCAGTTGCGAAAAATGTTATTTCGAGTAAAACGCGTTTAAAGTTTTTCAACGTACAAAGTCCAGAGTCGCGTATGAACGAAAGAGGTTCGAAAAAATGAACTTAGAGTACGCGGATCGCCCTCAAAATTTAAAGTAATATTCTTAGATATATATATACTATAAAAAATGTAAAAAAAAATCGATTTTTAAAAAATTTCAAAGTGGAATGATCCCTTGACGAATATCGAGTTTTATCGAGCAACGTGATGAAGAAAAGTAAAATACTATTACAGAAATTATTTAATTTTTTTTATTGTAGAATAGTTCGTTTAAAGTTTTAACTTGGCTCGTCATCGATTATTGGAATTCGATCGGGAGATATTGATTCTTGTATGAAATAGAGCGCCGAGTGGGTAGGCAACCGGTGCGACCGAGTTGTCGCAAGGTGCGCTGTAAGCCAGGGGCACTTGAAATTGATCTTTCCTCTAGCCACGACTATAGCACCGTTGGCTCTCACCGGCTTGTTTCTAGTAAACGAGACTCTACACCCTCTAGAAAAGTTCTCGCAGAGCTCTCATTCAAAAATTCATATGATGAAGGTATAACAGTGAATTAAAACAATAACAAATACATATATTTCTCGAAATGTGATACATTAGGTTTTGTGTTTGCTGGTCGTAATTATTTTTTCCCTTTTTTCACATACTTTTGCATTATATATATATTTATATATAATTTTTCTGCTTAATGGATCGGACGATGATTTATCGTGGACGCGGCGATATCTATCTTCACTTTACTTTAATAATTTTTTAATCGTTATCATTCTATTTGGAGCAAAGCTGGCGGTCGCATCTTGCCGCAATGCTAGTTTTATCTTCTCTCTATAACCTTATTTAGTACTATTCTCAGATTGCGGTGTATATCGTTATAATATCGCGTATCCCTTGTAGGCCAATAATCGAGCTGAGATCCACGTGGACCGTGGTGTACAAATCAGCACCCGTCGATGGCGAGGTAACGCCGCACGCGACCAAAAATTTCTTTTACTCGTAATATCCAACAAAAGAAATCCCGCGACAACGTTGTAGGATGTGTGATTGGTTTTCCGAAAGGAGAAAAGAAAAAAATAAATTTCAATACATATTTAATGTATAAATAAAACAATTTCATTTTGGTTTGTATAAAATATATGATTCTTCGAATACGTGGGGAGAAGATTGAATTTTCCAAATACGCCTTTTTTTAAGTCACTCATTGCCGTTAATAACGATGAATGCGCTTTGTACACTACACGCAATATTTTTTTTTTATGTTTTACGTACGTTATACATTTTATAAAGGTAACCTCTACGCGCGACAGCAACGAAATCATCGGTTCTTTCCTTAGCTATATTGGACAATAATAAGCTCGAAAATTTAGGACAATCCATACGCAAAATTAACCGCTGCCGTCGTATATATTATACATATTTTTTCTTTCTTTTATATATATTATTATTATTCTCAAAAACTCTAGCAACTTTCTGCGTGGATCTCGCTCAGCACCACGATTTTTTTTACTAAGTAACAGCAAATTTAATCAACCAGGTATCACGCAAGGCGATTATTTGCAATCCAACCGTCAAGCGATTGCGCGTATTGAACAGCGTTGAACGTCGTGAGTTCGGTTTGTTCGTGTCGAGATTATCCGAATTTCTTTTTTGTTATAAATAATTGTCGGTTTAATATTTCAATGGAAATTTGGCGGAGATGAACGAATACAAAACGTTTTGCATATTTTGGCAATTACGCGTAATCGCTTTCAGATGCAATTCTGTCGTTAGCGAAGGACTGAGGTTCGTTTTTAAAAAATAAAGAGTATTATATACGACGAGGACCGTTCGTATTCGAATTTTCAACATTTGCCTCCATCCTCTTTGCTATTCTTATTTTTTGAAATGAGCAACAACTTTAAAAAGTGCGAGTAGAAAATTTTGATTATTGTCACTTCGTTCGTAACGAGCAGAATCGTTTACGCGAACCTTGCATGCGTATATCTGTACAGTGTTTGCTCGAACTTTATTATCCATACAAAAAGCACGTACCGGTTCAATACATATGTATATATCTAATATAACATATATGTTAAATATACACATATATAATTTATTTTTTTTCTTTTTCGATTATTTATGTCCTTCATTATTTACTCTTTTCCGTCGAAGAAAATAAACATCTAAAAACTTAAAAAGAAGAGGCTAGTGCACTGGAGCAACCCACCTTACGTTCAAGCACGATTGTTGTCGTCGTGATTGGTAAAAGTATACAATAATTCATTTTTTTCCGTTATCGATTAATCGGCACCGAAGGTCTTCGACAACAATGAATGTGTTCGCTTGCTCGTGACAAACCGTTCAAAGAAGAATCGACTAAAGAAACAACAGAACTACGAATACATCGAATGCTCGTAAAATTTTCAAAGCGCAGAGAGAAAACTTCACTCTCACCCATTTTCGCATTAAAATTACTTAAAATAACTATTTTACATGAATCCATCTTGCGATGACGTAACGTCTACGTTAAAAAGATTACAGGTATGCCATCTCTTCCTAACAAGCTCGGAACGTAACGCAGCACCATTTCGTGAGAATGAACATCCGTGAATGTAACGTTAAATGCATGCTAAAGTATAAACCTCGGTAGAGACGCGACAAAACATATTCATCGTGTCCAAGACTTTTGCCGGCCGACCGACTGCATAAATCGGTGATAACTTATATAGACACTGAAATTAAAAATTTGTCCTACTCGATATTCGAATATTCAATTTGCTCGACAAGTATCAAATTAAATATTCTCTGTATTATCGAATAAACGAGCAGCTTTGATAAATTTTTATTTTCAGTGGAAAGATGTCTCGCGACGCTTTCCGCGCACTCGAGGTGCTTAGCGCGATCATTACTACGCTACGAAAAAAAAGAGGGGAAGAAGTAGTGTAAAGAAAAGTGGAACTGAGGGTAGCACGGACTCGTCAATGGTTGCGGAGGGAAAATTGAACGGGACGTGTTTGTGTGTTTGTCTGTGTCAATGACGAGAGAAGCAATATAAGTATTTATCTACCTTATACGATAAAAAAAAACAACTAGAATCATTTGTGTACCATCACCATTTGGGATACGCTACTGTTATCAAACGCTCCTCGGAGTACCTTAACGACCTAGTCCGTGCGCAGAAAAGCATCATTCTTTGCAACTTTTTCTCTCTTAATTACTAACTCGTCTTGCCTTCGCGATCTTTCCCCCCTTTCATTTTCACCTCGACAAAATTCTTATTCCACTCTGTCTCTTCCTCATTCGTTTCATCCGTTCGAGCTTCGCGTTTGTGTCGAATTTTGACAATCTTTTTATCACGCGACCGTCTGTTCGAACGTAAAGAGTTTGACGCGTAAAAAATTCTTCGGGTGTGTGTCGACGACGTACTCCGTCGCGATACGAATTTCGATTCGTCGTGTTGTATCGGTTATTTTATTTACAATTTCGCTCGACAAATACAACTCGCAACGATGATATACCTGAGCGTGAATATATTGTGTGTGTCTGTGTGTGTGTGTGAATGCGTGGTTCGAGAATTTAGCGAGTAAGGGGCTCGACAGCGATCGCAGGAATTGACTTTCAAATATCGTGAAGTTACAAAAATATTCGTTAAACGCGAAACACACACGCTTGCGCGACATTAGGCTCGCTCTTTTTTTTTTGTAAAAATATCGGGTTCTTGCCGACTCACATTCCGCTTGAATCGTTGCAGAGAGTAAAACATCGTTTGTTTTTTTTCCTTTGATTATCATTATTATTATATTTATCATTATATTTAATATCATTATGTACAAAATTGACTTGCGCTCGTGGATGAATACGATGTGTGAGAACAAATCGGAGAGGAAAAAAGAGGGCGACAGAAGAATGCAGTTTTAGAATGACAGAGAGGGAACCGCACGAGAACTCGTCGAGCTTTCGCGAGCGCAAGCTACCGGCCGATTCCGGGCCACAGATTTTGTCGTTCGTTAGGCGCACCACGAAACTCGCAATCCACAAGCATACCTTGTTGCTGTTTTGAATTTCGATATAAATTTTGATACATTCGATCGGAAAATTTTTTAATGTTTTTTTAAATCAGTCATTTGTAACGGTCATACGCATTCTCACACACACATCCATAACGTTTCTCGTGTTGTCTCCCCTACCTCCCAACGAGAATTTCACAGTCGTGTGGAAGATGGGAGAGAAAACCCCGACTGTGCGTCTCTTTCGACATTCGCGCGTTCTTCCGGTGTTCTAATTTTTTTCGTCCCAACTCGAGCGTACGGAATCGACGACTTTTCTCTGTGAGCATGGTTTTCTTTCATTTCCCGTTGTGCAACGTTTGCTCTATTGTTTATAGGTTGAAACATTCTCGAATTCGTTTTTGCTGTTCGCTTCTTACGTATACGTAAAAATTTAATTAGAATTACAAAAAGAAAAACAATGATAATAATAATAATAATAATAATAATAATAATAATAATAATAATAACGTAGCGACGGGGCGCATACGAAAAGTGCTCGGTATCTCCTCGAGCATCGAGCCCGTACGCTTCTGCGTGTATGCAATACGTGTATATATATATATATATCTTCTCCGTTAGACGTAGATAACTACAAATATATTCATATTCCCGTATTTACGTATACACTCAATATGAATACGTACATGACGCGAATATACAATCTAACTATACATATAACTATGTACAAATTGGGGGGGG
>NCVS01001258.1:65592-78852 GCA_003055095.1 Goniozus legneri
GGGGGCAATATTCCTTGGGGGGTGGGAGCAGTGAGTGAATAGGTACAAAAAATATACGAATAAACGAGAAAAAAAACAACATACAAGATTAAACGTAGGATCAAGAAAAAAGAGAGAAAGTAAGGGATGGGGATGAGTAAACAGAATAAGCATAACGAGAGCAATCAAGGTGGGTGAAAGCGATCGATCGAACGGCAGAGTCGGAAGGGTTCTTTGTGGACGGGTGAAGATCACGAAAGGGTTGTTTTTTCTTCTACAAACACGATTCACGTCCCTCTCCGAGCACCGGTTAATTTCGGGAACGAACAATAGGAAACGAAGAACAAAATGTGTGCAGATAATCAAGAGGGAGGGACACAGAGAGACCTCAAGTGTCGCGACTACGCGGAGGAGTCTCGCGGCTCCAATTTCATTTTTTTTTCTTTTCATTCCCCGCTGCGTTTATTCGCAATTCCGTCTGTTTCTTTTCTTTCACTCGCTCGTCCGTTGTTACATTGCAGTTTGGCTATATCTTATTCTTGTTTTTGTTTCGCTATCAATGAAGAGAAATAAGGAGAAGAAGAAGAAGAAGAAGAACGAATAACGGTGGCCGAGCCGCTGGTACGCAGTGTCTTCATTCACGCTCGCGCGATCGTACAACGCGTTAGACGTCCGTGTACTTGCTCAGCTTGTCGCGCAGCAGCATATTCTCGTTCTTTAATCGGTCCAGCTCCTGCCGCAGACCCATATTCTGAAAAAAATGTCGAATTTTATTTTTTTTATTGGCACAATTATTGGGCTGAATCGTTGGGACAAAATTTAAAGTATTTTAAGTACATTGATATTCTGACGGTCTCGCACAAGTTTTGCATTCAATATGATTCTACAACATAGCACAATAGAAATTTGTGTTTAGTAATTTTTTTATTGACACAAGTAGTACAAATATAGCACAGCCTAGCACAACAAAAACATTTTAAAAATTCTAAAATGGTCAGGCCAACTTGTTTCGAAAATTAAATTTATCAATAAATTATGAAGTTGATAAAAATTTTCGATTCTCTTTATAAGCACAAGTAGCACAAGCTGAGCACAACCCAGCACAATAAAAATTTTTCAAGAATTCCAAAATGGTCAGGCTAAGTACATTAACATAGACATTTGAGTATCAAGCTTCCCATATAAGTACACTTTATATATAAGTGATTTTTAAAATATTCTATCAGAATTCCTCAGTAGCAAACGAAATATCGAATACTCTTTCTGCAAGACCAAAATTAAAAAATACTCGAAATTTTGTCCCAGGAAGAAAAAAATCGTCGCGAAAATGGATAGACGAGCGATGGGATCCACGTGGGCGGATCGAGTCGTGCCTACGCTCGGGCAGGGATACTTTTCGCTTTCGCGAGTGAATAAAGGATTGTCGAGGCGGATAAGATCGCGGAGCCGAGATGTACGTGAAAGCGGTCGTTCGAATGAAATTTAGGTAGTCAACGTCGGGAGGTACGGGCGATAAATAATAATGCGAAATTGTGCGTAAAACGGCGAGGGGGAGACGCGCGAAACGGATAAGCGGATTTGCGCGCGCGAATTAGAAAACGGGGAATGATTAATCGCGTCGAAACAAACGCGCATTCGATACGCGAGTCTCGCGCGACTGGGAAATTAATCGGCGGAGCCTTCGCGGGTTTTCACGGATAGGTTTTTCCTTTAATTTTTTTTTTATTCGGCTGGGGTTGAGAAAAAAAAGGGGAGATCGCGTATGACGAGCAAACATTTCCAGACCAATGATCCGCTGCGGACACTCGCGTGAAATCTTACCTCCTTCTCGAGGAAGCCGGCCCTGAGGGCTATCTGGTTCTCCTTCATGCGGCGCGCGTCTCGCGATCGCTTCGCCGCCATGTTGTTCTTCCTACGACGCGCCCAGTATTTGTCATCCTTCAAGTCATCCGGAACGAACTGCAGTCGCGACGGAAACATAGAACACACACAAAGCGATCGTAAATTATCTTTCGTCCGTACTTGCCTCGTGAAACGTATTTTCACGAGTATCGCCGTATATATCGATAGTAATAAAAAGAAATTAAGCGAAAGAGAAACTCGCAGCGAGCCGTTATCGAGTGGGCAAAAATTTTCGGAGATCGCGAATTTCGATTGAATTTCATTCGCTGGTAACGAGAGATCTTTTTTTTTTATCGAAGACGTGAGTCGCTGATTCGCTCAATTGCTTTTATTGTACGATATAGTCGTGTCGATATAATGTTTTCTGACCGTGCTCACCTGCTTCCGTGATTTCTTGATCATTGGCTGAGGCTTCAGTTCCTCGTCGGAGAAGGCTCGGGTGCGTGGATCGAAGTCTCGCCCCGATGAGGCCATCGAGAGCGCTACAAGAGACAAGCCATATTGTATTCTCGACGAGTCCTCGGAATCTGTCGCGCGTAGGGGAATCGACAATGTCGACGTTAGTTTGATGTATCGTTTTGTCATTTTATCGTACGGCACGTAAAAAAAACGCTGTTCACCGCGATGCCGATTTGAATTCCCCTTGTTAGTAATCGAAATAATTTATTATAGACCCAGAAATGAATTAATAAAATATGATTTATCTGTGGTACCATTTAGGAGTTGAAGAATCATTCCACTTTGGAATTAAAAAAAAAAATCGATTCTTTTAAAAATACACATTTAAAAATGTGTTATGTCTTAGTTTATTTCTCATAAACATTTAACACAAACATAAACATTATTTTTAATAAACTAAAAAATATTTTTACTCTAGGAGTGTCTCTACAAAAATTTTAACTAGTTTGAAATATTGCTTAAAAAAAATTCCTGAAAATGACTTTTGGGCATCCAAAGTGGAGTAATTCCGATATTGAACACATCCGGTATATAAGTGTGAAAGAGGGTAAGTTTTTCAGCTACTCACTGGAGTCCGCTGGCGATGGTGGGTTTAAAGTGTCTGGCGAGCAGCATTCACTCGGCGAGGGTGACCTTTCGCGTTTGGTGACGGGCTCTAGGTGGAGACTAGCGGGTCCCTGATGACTCGGCGTCTCGGTGTTGTTCATCTTGTGTAGCTGATTGCTCTGCATCGTGCCTTGACCTCCCCCCGCGACACCGTCAACGGGGATGCCATTCTCCGAGAGGAACTCATCGAGATCCACATACTGCAGTAAATATCATCATCGGTTAGCGACGCGCCCCTCGTCGGTGATTTTTGCACGCAAATGTGCGAGAATATCGTCTCGAGAGACAGAAAGAAACATGAGGATGTATAATACATCCATTTTATAATATCTCTATTGCACATTGCAAAAAAATTTTTGTAGGTGTACTAATACGTTCGAATAAATATTTAATTTGCTAGACAAATTGTTTAAATTGCAGATATCAATTTTATTTAAACTAGTGTTTAATCATTTCGAACAATAATTCATTGTATTTAATACATTCTAGAAAATTTTGTTGCAGTGCGTGAATTTGAAAAATTTTTAAATTTTACTATAAGATTTATATTTTTCTTTCAAGTTTATAATTCAAAAAACTCAGGCTCGATTAATCTTCACAAAATTACAAAAAAAAAAATGTTCTCGGTATAGAAAATACGAGTAAAAGCACATTCGGATGGAATTCGAGGTTCGATCCCTGAGTTAATCTTATTAAACATACATGTCGTTATTAAAACCGAATCGTAATCGAATACCGCATTACTGAAACCAGGCGAGTTCCGCATATACGCACGCGTTCGGTTCGCATATACGTGTCCACCGCTTAATCGCCGTATTACGATTAAATTACGACGGACGCTCGTAAAGGAGTCGGCGAGCCTCGGTTGATTACGGGCTACTTGTTTACGGGGGCCACGATAGAAAACCAGGAGTAGCGATATATCGGCATTGAACCGATCGATCTCGGCGCGGACGATCTCGCGGGATGAAAGGATTTTCTTCGATTGTTTGTCAGGCCGAGCGTTGCCAATTCCGCGCGCGCAAAAAGTCAAGGCGAAGTCGGTGGTAAAGAAGTGTCAATGAGGAATCAAGGCCCCCCCCCTCCTCCCCCCTTCTCGCTCGATCGGGCCGATCTAGGAAAGCCGAGACGTACGAGCGAAATTTTATCGGTGCAGACGCGCTCGCGCGTATCCAGCCGGCCCCGCGCTCGTCCGTTCTATCGATCCCCGGCGTTAGCTACTGGGAATTATGCGCAAGGACGCGAGAAACGAGAAGATTGGTATTTCGATTGGTGCCTTTGCTCGCGCACTAAACGTCGAACCGCGTGGTAATTGACGGCTGAATAAAAGTTCACTTTATGAAATATTAAGTGCCTCGAATGCACTTTCTTGCAATTCTTTTTTTTTCTCGTTCTCGTTTCGATAATGAGAATTCGGAACAATGGAATAATTGTCTTCGTGCAATTCAGATTTCCTGACGTTATAAAACAATTTTAATATAATAAAATAGTTCGACGAACTAAAAAAGCTAAAAATTTGTTGAAGCTACTTAACATTTATTTGAAAATATAGAAATAAGCATTAATCAGAAAAAAATAATTTTTGTAATTTTTTAATTGAAACAAATATTTTATTTAAATTCAAGATTTTATTTGCGAGAACAATAACTCGGCGGGAGAAAAAATATGTCGATCCGAATGCAATTAGAGCAAAGATCGCTCTCTCGCGTAATTGACGATCTCGCATGGGCACGTGCGCTCGGTTTCGCGATACCGAGCCCGGATAATCCGAGATTTACCGCGATCTCGAGCGATCCGGCGCGGGAGCCGTTTTCACTTCGAGGCCTCGTAAAATATATCGCGATCGAAATTCGTACGCGAACGGCGCGGTGAAAGTTCCGTCTCGGCGTTCGAGGATAGCCTATACACGTCTCTCCTCCTCTCTCGCGGCCCTCGCGCTCCCTCAACGACGCGCTCTGCTCGTTACATTACGAATTTCAGGTCGTGAGCGCTCATTTCCGTACGTCGAAAATGGTCAACGAAAGTTCCAATCGAAAGGACATTTTTTCAATCCGCACAAACGATTAAACCAAATCGGATGGACTTAATTAGCCAGTGAAATCGCGAGACTCGTCGAAGAGAACGAACGAAACAAAAATTAGTCGAATGTACTCCATATTTATTTGCATACGTTCATGTAAATTCAATATTTGTTTGAATTATTTCAAAATAATTGTTTGAATAATTTTATCGAACAAAATATTCATTTCTATATTCTCAAACAAGTACAAATTTTTTGGGGCCAATTGAAATTCTACCAATGAGGCAGAAATTCCGGACAATCGTTACCGAGATATGCAAATTTCTGTCGCGAAAAGAGAGCAAGAAAAAAAATCACCGTGGGTTGCAAAACGGGATCGTTTATAGCGCGTCTCGGTTCTACCGGTCGGTCGGGAAACGCGACGGACGGAGCGAGGGAAAGGACGGGAAAAATACGAGACTGACGAAGAGAGAGAGAGAGAGAGAGAGAGAGAGAGAGAGAGAGAGAGAGAGGTAAGAAAAAAGAAGGGCCGAAAACTTCCTCGATTCCGTCGAGGCATAACGGAGAAAGTGGCCACCGCGCCACGCCACCTCCGTCGCGGTTGCGCGCTCGACATTCGGCTTCCCGGTTTTCTCGATCCAGGAACAAGCCAACGAATTACGACGTGGTTTATGTACTCGTGCTCACCTACACGCGAGAAGTCCTTATACTGAAAAACCGGTCCGATTTTCTACTTTACTTTTTTTGTCGTGTAATTGATCAATTCGTTTTTCAACTCTCTGTAGTTTCTATCTGTCGTATGTATTTTAAGATTATTACAATACGAAAAAAGTGTAGAACGTACTAAATATTCACTAGCGTACGTTCAAATAAATATTTTATTCGCTAGACATTTCAAACAATAATTCGTTTTATCGAATTAATTTGTATGTAGGTATGTAAAATATTTAGCACATTCTGCAATATTTTTTTTGAATTAATAAATAAATAATCGACTGAGTATCATCGTTATTACACTGAAAACGTTGTAGACGAGACAAAAGCAAAAATGGTTAGGGGCAAATGTGAGATCTGATGCAACGTGATAACGAGAAATGTAACAGTACAGGACATTCAAGAATGTTCATCACACATGGAGCATCGTCTCCTCGGAAATTTCCTTTTTGCGGAGAGCATGGGGGAGTACGAATTTCCTCTTCGTATGCAGACGTAATTTTTAACATGGGGAATTGGTTTCAGTCAAGCTGAAGGCTTACCGTGTCGCGTCTTTTTTGTACATACATGATTCAATACCTTCAGGTCGGCGTCATAGGGTAGAGTTTTATCCCAGAGATTGGGCCCGAGGAAGGCGGCCTGTGCTTCCACGTTACCCCAAAGTTCGCCATCGGCGTCCTTTTTCTCTTCCGGGCCATCCTTCCCTTGTTTCCCTGCAAGAAAAAAATGAAAAGATTAACGATTTTGTCTCGATTAACGAATAAGTCCCCCTTACGAAACAGCGAACGGAAAACATTTCTCGCGCTATCGCAAGTCGGACACGCTTTCGGCACGGTCTGGCGAAATGCGGCAGGCCTTTTTTTTTTTTTTACTTATTTTCGCGTTTCTTTTCCTTTTTGACTTTCTCCGTTTTCAGCAGTTAAAGTCTTTTACGTAACGCGCGCAACAGTTCGTATTACGATTACTCGTTACAGCGTGACTCCGTTATTATTTGTCAGCGATTATGTTTGATTTACTGTTCTCATTTCCTGCACGAGAGTAAAAATTCGCCGGCTTCGAAAGATGATTATAAATTAAACGTTGCTGCGTCGTTTCGACGATACCGTTCGCGAGATATTTCGTATTATCGTAATAACGATGCATTTTCAGTTTTCTATGGTCGACGTGTTCCACTTCAAGTTATCGTGACCACTTAAAACCACACGAACCTTTAGATGATAATTATTAATTGTAACGAATTAACCTGGAGAGCTCGTAAATATTTAGTAAAAATTCTGTTCGGAATTTTTAAACAAAATTTTACGAGGAAGCTGAACACGTGTTTGGGTCTTTTTGCTTTTACGGGAATCCCTAGCGTTCTCTTCCGCGAGTCCTCGTCGCTACAGCCGCGAGGCACCTATATTACCTTCCCGCCCGTCCTACCGGCCTTGAGGATGGCTCGCTCCCAAAAATAGTTCAAGCTCGGAGCCTTCCTCTGCGGCTACCTCGCGTGAGCGTATAATTTTTTTTGCTCTCTCTCTCTCTCTCTCTCTCTCTCTCTCTCTCTCTCTTTCTCACCGCTCCATCTTTCTCTTATTTTTTTACTATTTCGTGGTTATACGCTCGTAGCTCGCGACGTCCGTCATCCATCTGTCTGCCGTCGACATTTCGACGGGAGCAAGGACACGGTTTTTCGCGAGATTATCGCTAGCCGGTGAAAAAGAAAAATCTTGGACACCCGCCCAAAAAGTCTCGCTAGAAATGCTAAATTTCTGAGTAATAACGTGTACGAAATTTTGCAACGGATTTCAGATTTTCAAATATTACGTTTTAAACAACAATAAGTAATTATGGTGACGTAAAATGTGTTCAAAGTAGTTTGTTAATAGATTTTCAATAGAATATCGATTTTTTCATTCTACAAATCTTTTCTTGAGTCAGTTTCAGCCCTCCTGTCCTGTCCTCTTGTGAGATCTCAAAAATAATCTGAAAATCGACGAGGACAGTTATCTACGACTCGAACGAAAATCCATAAATCACCGAGTTCGTTTTTCGCCACTGAATAGGCGCGAATCGGAAAGAACAGACGATACCCCGATGACGAATAAGGCTGTTTTGTTCCCTCAAGGACGGGACTTTTAATTCAGGTAGAGGAGCAGCGGCATAAAGGAGCATTAAGATCGAATTACGGTTTCGCGCTGGCAAAAAAATCCGAGTCACGGAGAAAAAGCTTTAGCGGTTGTGCCGGCGAGGCTACGAATCGAGTGCACTCCCTCGATACTCCGTCGAGTGCGAGGAACTGTAAATATTTCGAGGGGGGAGAGAGAGAAAAGCCGGGTCAACTGTCAAGGCTACGAGAGCGCGCCTTGTCACGCTCCCGTCGAGTGTCGTCCCGGGGATCGAACGAAAATAACAGAGGATGCCGACCGGGAACGATAAGACGCGAAGAAAACGTCGCCGATGATGACGATGATTACGACTGCGATGACGATAATGACGACGACGGGGGATCGCGATTACGGTGACGGTAATGACCATTGTTCTGGTGACTTCCAGTAGCCGATCTACGCCTCGCGAGCTCGGAAGCGGAGCTCGATCGCCGACGCGATAGGGAGGACACACTCGAAGGAATTGAGTCCTATTTACTGTTTTCGACAGTTGAAAAGAGATCCAGTTATAAATAATAGTAGAGAAATCATTCCTAAAAATTATTAAGGGGACTTATTTTCAAATTGCTGTATTTTTAAAATGATAAAAAAAGCGATCATTTAAAAATCTGAATCGTCATTTTTAATATGATCATCTGCTTCGTTTGATTTAATCATTTTTTCATTTCAGTTATTGAGTTTGAAATTGACGAATCGATTTAAAGAACTGTAAAAACCTTTAAAGTTTGAGTTCGAGAATACAAACTGCGACTCATCGAATCGAGATAAGTAGATCGTTCTACCGTAGGAGAACAACATCGCGCAAATAGAAGAGCAGACGATGAATTGGGTAGTTAATTACTACCAACGAGGATAATAGATAAATTAAGTCACCAAGTTTCATCGGGAGGAACGAAATTACTCGGAGACCGCAGCAGCTCGAAAAATTTACATTTCCCTTATCATCTCTCCTACTATCGACATCGGGAGAAAAAAAAGAGAGACTGTTAATCGTTCTATTTTTCACCGCAATTTCCAACATCTGCCGTAGGCCGTGACGGTGATGTTCAATACGCAAATTGCAACGATCGCCGTCTCGTTACACCGGCGACTTCGAACTTTTCGAAACGATCGTCCCGCGTATTCGCATGCATTTTTTTTCTGCCTCGAGTTTTTTTTTCCACGCGTCTTTCTCCTTCCTTCTCCGTCCCGTCTGCGCCTCTCTAGCTGAGCTAGCGCGCCAATAGCGTCGCGTGTGCACGCGCTAGCGACGCGCATTTGCGACGGTCAGCCTTGAATTCGCAGGCACGGCATGCGACAATAGTCGAATAGATCGTTGTCGTGTGACAAAAAAAACACACACACACACACACACACGAGTGTAGAGGAAAAAAAATCGCCGATAGTCGGAAGCCACCTCGCCCAGGTAGATTGTAACGCAATTGTCGTCCCTGCGATTCGACACAAATCCGCTTTTTCTATTCGCTCGTCGGTGACGGATTAGAGAAAATTTTTAGAGCTCGAGAATTTATTCGATATTTTCTCGAGAACGCTGCATAGACTCGAGGATAAAAATAATTCGTCCCGTGTGAAATACACACGCGCGTTATTTTCCTCGAGCTGCACGCGATATCGAGATATCGAGTGTCGCCTGTATCGATCGCGATCGTGGGTGTTCATAAGTCGATTCTCCGCGAGTTTCTCGCCGCGCTTTATGGACGGAGAGAAATTTCACGATAATTTTGAATATAGGATAGTGAAAGATAAACTATTTCCTACTATTTGTTCAACTACTTTTTTAGTTTTATTTGTTGTTATTTTTTTGTATAAATCTAAATATCGAGTGTATTCAACTACATAATAAATATTTGTTTCAGTCGAAGATACTAATTTTATGTATTTATTTAATTATTAAGTAGATTCAACAAAAATTTTCAGTGTAATTTTTACGAGTGCGTAGGCGGGGGAAGCAGGATTTCGTTGGAACGGCACGGAAAGGCGTTTCGGTGGATAAAATCGGTCCGTGCATGCGCGTCTCGCCTTCCCTCGGACGATCTCGCTCGCACACGAGCGCTCACGCGAGATTAGTTCCGCGGAGAGCCGGTCGACGGAGGCAGCCTTGAACTAAATTACCGACCGGCGTTGTTTAGTTGTTTAGCCAGCGCGAGCGAGCTAACGCGGGCTCACGGAGATCCCCCGCCAGTGGAAATTCAGCGCGGAACTGCGAATTATCGCGTTTCGCGATGCGGCCACCGATCGGCCAGCGATACGACATAATCGTTCCATCCGTTCGAGTCCTCCTCGAATTTTTTTCAACTTTTCGTTCCATCCAGAATTTCGCAATCATATTTTGTACTTCTCGAGCTTTTTCTTCGCTCCTACTGGCGGACATTTTTTTCTCGAATAGTCGCACGGTGCAACTATGAATAGATAACGAAATGAACTCTGTCTATGACGCGCGAGATAGTACTGGTATTTGTTTCAGGTCAACCGGGAAAGCGATACTGTATATCGTGAATATGGTGCGAATAGAAACGGCCGCGCGAAGCGCACTACTCGGCAATTACCGCGCGTGCGTCAAAGATTACGACACTCGCGGAACTCGACCGAATTTTCAAAGAGAATCCGAAAAACCGTCGCGGCCGGTTTCGCCGAGCGCGCTCAACGGAATCGAAAGGGGGGGAAAAAATTTATATGGCTGCGTAAATTTAACGAGCGCGTAAAAGTTGACGAATGTGCGGTTACAGTCGGCCGTAAAGTCGCTTCGCGGTTTTTCCAACTTCGATTGTCTCCCACTTCGGGCCATTCGCGCTAAGACGAGACCCGGCCGCGCAATATTTGCGATGTTTTAACGAACGCGGGGAATATGAGCTTGTAAACATCGGTCCTACAATTCTAGTTTATAGTTTTTCGTACTCGTTCTCTCGTAGGCGTCGACTTACGAGCGAAGATTAATGATTGAATCGGGACGTAAAACTCCAACCGTTCGCACTCTTTGATTAATTAAAATGGGCGATCAAACTACTTTTTTTATTATTCATTTTTCATTCCTAAAAAATTTTTCATAAGCTTTCCTGTTAATTTTTTAGATTTTATAACAATAAATAGTTTCACTAAGCTTTTGTTTTTACTTAACCTGCTGTTGCATTTTCTTCTTGTAATTAATCCAGACGAGTAGAATTTCCTCCACCGACGAGACGCACCAACGATAACAATTCGGTTGTAAAAGATTTGTTTATTCGCCGGTGCGTCGACATGTGCGCGTTTGTTTGTACGAGCCTCGAGAGGGAGGATCTCTCGGCGGGATAAAACAGATAATAGAATTAACAGCTCCCCGTAATTGCGTTCGCACGATCTAGCCGAGAAAGCGAGAGCCCGAGCGTTTTCGTTAATAAAGTCCGACATTTACGTTTATTATCTCAGCCATTCGTACGCGATTTACCGTACGGGCTTTTATACCTGCAATATAATCAAGACTCGTGACGACGCAATTAGCTCGTCCGAGCGAGCCGCCGTTCCCTCGACGAATAACGATCGATTAAACCGAACTTACGAGGGATATCGTCCACGCATGACTAATCGATTGTACACGCGATATACATAATTTATGTAGGTACACAGCGAATTTTCCCAGCTCGCTTTCCTCGGCCCACGTGAAAGTTATCCACGTTTTTCCTCGTTCGAGAAAAGAGAGAGAGAGAGAGAGAATCTGAAAAAACGTCCCGGAAGTACCGCAAAGGGCCCGTTACGAGATCGCACGCGCGCGAACCGGCCGGTTCCCCCTTTCCCGGTTTAGCGGCGCCTCTAATGACGGCTCTTTTTATCCCCGGAGCTCGTTTTACGCAATCAGCGACACGCAAACGCGCTCAAAGCTTCGCCACCCGAACCTGAAATTTGCTCGGGACGGCGAGGCACGCGAGGGTGACTTCGATGCCTCCGCGATGCCCGATTCCTCGTTCTCCGCATTCCGAGCGATCCGCACGTGCGCTCTCGTTATCGTGCGAGGCGCATGCGTATCGGAAAAAATTCCACTTCCGAGCGTCCAGAGCTAGCAGAACGTGGAACCAACGATTTTCCAAATATTTCTTTATTTTCCAGTTCACAGGACTCATCGTAATTTAACTTTTTAGGTTTGTTTTTTTATTTCACGTGAGAATGTTATTGTGCATGATTTTTCATTATTACAAGTTAATAAAAAAAGATGAAATTAATGAGAGAATTGAAAGAATCTTTCACATTTTTAAACAAAAATTTCGACAAGATTTGTAACACTTTTAGTTCATAAAATCAACTCTGTCATTGACGAGATCGTACGAGATGTTGGGTAAGACTCGAGACAAGATCGCCTCGAAAAAATGACGAGCGAGATTCTTATGAACGCTACCATTCAGAACATTCCACGTCGAGAGGAATTCGCGCGAGGAACTTTCTTATCGATTCTTTTTTTCGAAATAGAAAACAAAAATACCGCGTTTATTTTTACCGATTCTATTTATTCTGACTATCGAAGGTTAGCGAAATTCTATAAAAAAATCGAGCGGGTGGATGACAAAACACGAAGAGCATCGACGGATAATCGGGGATTCGCGGTGAACTCGTGACTCACAATGACTCGAGAGGCTCGACCGGAGATCGGCTATCGGCAATTTTCGATCGAACGCCGGGAGAGGATCGAGCGCGTGTAGCGGCCCGAAATAGAACTGGTCGTCCAAGGCCACAGGAAACCTTCTCCAAACAAATGCGATTGTTTATCCGGCCATACGTGGTCCGAGTTCACCGTGCTTCGCGATCTATTTTTCCTCTCCATCGGTCGATTGGCCCCAACGGAAACGTGTTCTTTTTTTTTGAGCTATGTAACATCTTGGTGATCAGACTACATCATGAAGTTTGCATAGAAAAATATAATATTATCAGGAAAGTGAATAAGAGGACACTGGCCATATTTAAACATTTGCAAATCAGTTAAAAACTGAATCAAATCAAACGAGTGATCATTCTAAAATTTGAATCGTTCTCAAAATGACCTCCTGGCCGATTTTTTTTCGTAATTTTTAGCGAAAAAAGCAGCTTCGTAGCAGAAATTACAAATTTTGTTCTCAAAAGTTTTTTACGAAAAGCCAATCAAGTTTTTCTGGTAGACCTCGGAAAATTTGCTCGCTGGGAGGATCGAGCGCGAATTAACGAGCGCGTTTTGCGGTAGATTCAATTATCGCGAAAGAGAGAGCGAAAAAAGAGAGGCAAGGATGGACGCGCTCGTGACGTACGAGCGGTAAATCTCGGCGAGTCGTCACGCGAGTGTGATTTGCGAGCCGCGGTGAGCCAAGAGGCGTGCGCTTTGACGAAACTGCGCCGGGGATTCTATTAACCCGGCTTCTTGCGGGCCCCGGCGAGTGTAATCGTCCTCGCGAGCGTACACTTCGAGTTATACGCCGGCTAAATCGCGAATTACCCCCC
>NCVS01001258.1:78889-93584 GCA_003055095.1 Goniozus legneri
CCGCCCCGCCTCGCTCGTTTTTCTCCTTTTCCGTCGCGCTGAATCGTCATTACGTAAATTGCGCTCGCGATCCTTCCGCCCTCCACACACGCGCTCAATAAATATCATCCGGGATTAAAATCGCATTTGCCGAGAGTTTGTCCTTTTTTACGCGTGCTCGAACGAGAGCGACGATGAATCATGGAAAAATATGTTGAAAATTTTATTGTTGTGTTATTATTTATACTGTGTAAAAATCTTCGATGAAGAGAAAATAAAATATTGGTCGATTAATTTCGATTTGTTTATATAAAATTGATTAAATTTATAGCAGCGTACTTTTTTTTTCTCTACTTGGTGAAATCACCAAAATGAGGATGTTTTTTTTGCCCGGAGTAGCAATTCGGCAACGTGGGCCGCGGCGAAAGTCGGATTCGCGGAAGTTAATTCGCGTAGAACGAGAGGAAGAAATCGAGAGAGAAAAACAGAGGAAAGAGCTGAGAGATAGAAGAACCCGGGTGCCGGAAGTGCTGGAGATTCTCTCGAGGCTTCCTCCTTCTTCCGAACTGGTTCTCTTTTCCTTCCCAAAACACTTTCACTCGGCCCGGTGGCCGCGCTTACGCTCTAATTAAGCCCGCTCGCGTTGGCCTCTTCTCGCTAATTACCTACGTAGAGTATAATGGGTTACGCAGGACGAGAAAATGGGCGCGAAAATTGCAGCGACTCGCGTGATGCTGCGAATGTGAACTGTCATTCGAACTTTTACTCTTTCAAAATTAGTAGTTTTTAATTTTATAGAGCTTTTTAACCCTTCCGTGCCCAATAATACGTGTAACAAATTATTCTAGCATTTTTTCACTACCTTTTAGTAGTGAAAGGGTTAAAACCGAAAAATATTCATCCAGCTATACCTTCGAGATCGGCTGCTCGTCGATTGTTAACACGACAAGCGTTGATAATACCAATTACGCGCGTAATTTCGCTCCATCTCTTTTACGGCCATCCCGAACGATAGAGAATTGAGACGTTTCGCCGTTTAACGCATTCCTTGCGGCGCGAGCGCACATTTTACATAATTTCGTGAGGATTTACGGCCGACGCTTTTCCACGATCATTTACCGACGCGTAATGCGCGTGCCTCTCGTCGATTCATCGGAGAACACCATACTCGATATTTGGATCCTCGCTTTGATATTAGATTTATGAAAATTTATAGAAATTAATAACAAGTCTCGATAGAATGTAAAAGATTTCATAAGTGCACTGCAAATAAATTTTATAGAATATATGTACGTAATATTTAATTCGATGAAATGAATTGTTCGAAACGTTAGTTTAAATTCAAACAATTATTTAGTCTAGTATAAAATATAGAATATTTAGTGCTGTTTTTTTTTGCAGTGAATGCACATTTCGGTGCAACAGAATTTTTTGCAGTGCGTAGGCAAACAAACGATAACGAGAGGCTCCATCAACGAAGAAAGTTAGATCTTGACTGTAATTTAAACGCGAAACGCCCTCGGACAGCTTGAACGATCGTCTCTCAGGCTTACGATCGAAATATCCGAGAACGAGTGTCGTATCACTCGCGTATATATTTGCATCCTCCTATCCATTATCGTTAGCTCACGCTTTCTCTTTGAATTTCGAGGCGCGACATTGTTATACTCGAGTTATTTATCCGGAAGAGCGACGATACGAGATTGCGCGTGCGTCGTGCGCTCGCGTGTATGCACATGTACGCGAAATTGGAAAGTCGTCTTTCGTACGTTCGCGCGAGAACGATCCGGTCTACGTTTTCTTATCTCGAGCGCGTCTCTCGCGCCTTTCGCGAAAATACAACACGGATAAGAATTATAGCGCGCCCGGCGTGTAAACGCATCGTGTATTTTCATTCGAATTTCCACCTCGCGACACTCCAAACTCGCTCTATGTACTCGACTATCTTTCGGCACTCCGAAATGCACATTGCATTCCCAGTTGGTTGATATTCATTCTTAGGAGTTTCTAAAAACAGGATAATTCGATATCTCAAGCGATCTCAACGTTGGAAAAATTTTATTAGAAAAGATTTACAATTTTCTGATGCAATAGTCTTTTTTAGGAGCCCTGTGGGTCGATGTTTGTCGAAGCTAGTCGATTGTAAAGTTTTCAAAGGAGTTCCCAATTTTTCTCTGTCAATAGAGTACAGTAGCTTTGTGCTGTTCACCTATTTATCTAGCTTCGAATGCGCGCGGGTGTGCACAGGTGCGTAGCAAGGACGGCCTACGTGTTCATCGAACGTAATAGATCACGTGACGCTTTTCTTACGTACGCGATAATTGCGAATCGCTCGATCCCTTGCGGAGTCTCGATAGAGCGAACAGAGAGAGAGAGAGAGAGAGAGAGAGAGGGAGGCGAGATAGAAAACGAAAATTATACGGATTTTCGAAAATGGAAGATACTCGCTCGACCGCTTTCGAAATATTTTTGTACATTTTTACGCGAGCGGGAGCGCGCGAGATAACCCGGAAGTGACCTTTTGCCGGGTTTATTTCCACGCGAGCGCGGGAGACGCGTTCGTGGAGAGACCGATCGGTGCGCGGTATCGACTGGCAACTTTCGAAATTTTTAATTTTTTCTCGCCCAATTCTCGATCGAGACGAGATAGGAGTCGCAGTGTTTTCTACTGTGTACATTTTTATGTTAAACGCTGACTCGCTCGCTAAATTACACCCACGTAGAGTAGAAAGGATTGATAAAATTTTAATTCAAAGAGCCATGAAATGTGGAATGAGGGAATATCGAATAATAAGTATTTACGGCCGATCGTAGAGATGAATAACTGTGCGGAGTGTCGAGGCATTCTTCGTGTGGAAACATGTGAATTCGCGCACGAGAGTCTCAATTACACAAGTTACGAGCTCACGCGCGTACACACATGACGGAGATATTCAAGGAGGCACGAAATCGTCCTTGGCCGCTCCTATAGAAAAAGGAAGACCGCAGATCTGAGAAACTTTCGCGTCGATGTCAGTTATCGATGCGCAATCGATACTATCGCGAGCGTAGAGGCAGAAAAACAGGTGAACGTTACGTGACTGTGCGAAAAACTCACGTTAATTGCATTTCCGATTAGTTTTGACGTATAAAAGTCAAATTAAGCTACTTCACATTTTCTAACTCTCATTCTATTCCAAAAGATTGTTTCACCCAGCTATCTGTGGCTCCAATATTTTTTTCTCTCCACGTAGTTTTGCCAATAGAGCGGCAATGCAAGCGCACTCCCACGAGAATCAAGCTCATCACGAGCGGCGCTTTGATGTTTGTCAATTTCAACAAAGCGCGTATCTTCCAATTCTGTGTATAGAAATACGAAGAAAAATACACATTTCAAAATTTACGATAGATTATTCTTCCTCACCCACGCTTTTCGTAATTTTTCCGAGGCGTACATCTCGAATTTATTCGCAGCGGAGGATTTTCAGCGTATTAAATCGCCGGACGATACAAGACTCGTAAATAACGCTCGGTTTTTACCTCTCGTTTCGGTAAATCCCGCGAGCAGGCGCGCGATGAGGACATAAACCGCGGTTATGCGTGCGCGCGGCCGATCCAATCGTTAATATCGGGCTCGTTTAACGTTGTCTCGTATCTCGCGCTCGCTGGGTCTGTACGTGTACGAGTGTAACGTACGAGCGCGCTCGCCGAGAGTGAAAGAGAGTTTTCGCTTTCGTCGGTGCATCGCGTCGCGCTTCCTCGTTCCCACACGTACACGCGAGAGCGGTATAAACGTGCGACCCGCGGTGGCACGATGATTAAACGACGATGCAACCTTTCTCATAACGCGCGCGGCTACTAACGACTTTTACGTTCCAATTTCTCAGGAGGTTCGTTACCCGCGATCCGCACGATAATTTTCCAATCGCCGGAATAATTCTCTTTTTAACCCCTTGACACACAAATTGCGAAGAAAGAATAACCCTGTCTCTTTTAATCTCTTTTTATTTGTCTCACACTGCTAAAAAATTTTGTGAAATGTATTAAATATTTTCTATTTAAATAAATATTTAATTCAATTAATTAAAACGAACGTATGAATATTTAGTACGTTCTACAAAATTTTTGCAGTGCACTTACACTTATATTTCAAAATATTGAGTAGCTCGAACAAATTTTCGGCGCAGAAAATTTGGCTAATATTCGTAATTGGGGAGCAACGAGGAAGATGAATCGAGATTCAGCGCGCGTAAATAATTTCGCGAGTGTGGGGGGATGTAGGAAGTGAAACGAGACTGCGTTGACATAGAAAAGGTTCTCGGTAACGAGAGTGAAAAGTGCGTTTTCGCTTTCGTCGGGGAATTCCGGTAGCCGCGTTCGCCTCGCGAGCTCGTTACGCGCCACTCGATTCCTCTCCGCGAGGCGTCCCCGCTCGGCTACCGATGACCCACTCTAACGTCACTCGATCGCGCGCTCCGAACCGAAAGTTTCTAAATTCCATTTCGTACGCATTCCACGAGCGATTAAGAAGACGCCGAGAATCCGGTCGCTCGTGGATTCTCGGAAGGAGCGAATTTGATTAATTATCGCGACGATTGCATTTTAAAAGCGGCGTAACGTACGGTTAGATAAGCCACTCGGACGTTCTCGCGACAAGAAAACTAAAACGCGACTCTCCGAAGAGCGACAGAGAGAAAAAGAGGGAAAAAAATGTTTTGTTCGGGAACGAATAGCGTGTAAGGAAAACGAAGCATCGCGACGGTCGGCGGACTCAAGGTCGCGAAATCGCCTGGCTCGTTTTTAGTCCGAGCTGAATATCGGTCTACCGCTAATGACGGTTCATTTGCCGGCCTTCTCTTCCGCGCGAGCGCTCGGTATCGACGCGCCAGCCAATTTTATTTTCACGCTATTCATTGTTTTGCGCGTCTTTTGAAAAAAAAATACCAGATAAAGTCACGTTTTGCTGAAATTCGCCGTGGTGAGGGGGGAGAAAATAAAGCAGGCCGATTTCTTGTACTCTCGCGAGGTGGGTGAGTGGGGCACCGTGACGCGTTAATACGGTACTGGGCTCTTTTTTTTGCGCCTCCTCGCGCTTCCTGGTCCTGGGCGAGTTACGCACTCGCCGTCTCGAGAGCACGCAACGAAATCGTTTCCGCGAGTCGATCGGCTGAAGTGGGGAGGCGGAGGAGGGGGGAGGAGGGCCGAGGAGGGGGAGGTTTCTCCTCTTCCTGTCTCGGACCTGTTCTACTCTTCTGGCTCTCGCTATTTCCATCTCCCTCGTTTCTTCGCTCGTTGGGGGCCCGATCTCCCGCTCGCTTTCTCTTTCTCCATCTGTCCGTCCTCCGTTCGCTCTCGCTTGCTTCCTCCTCGTATATCAACTTTCTCCCGTTCCATTCCCTCTTCCGCGTTTTTCCTACACCGGCGGGAATAACTCGCGTACGTTAACGTCGTGGCTCGCGATTTATTCGTTCGTGTAGAAAGAATATATTGCTTCGAATCGATTGTTACTTCGCGACGAGACAATACCGAGTTACAAACATTTTTTATAATTTTATATAGTCTGATAGATTCAAACTCGTTAACGTAACACGTAGATCTACGTTTTTGCATGAATTTTTAGTATGTTGCATCAGGTTTTTCTTTCTTTTTGGGTTTTAAATCCATACATTCATGTTTATTTAATTCCCCTGAAAAATGCCCGGAAACCAGAAAAGACAGCAGATTTGACCCGTTCGTTAAGTATTAAATAAAAAATAAGTACGTACAGAACGTGCGACGCGACGCGTAACGGTACGCGTTTGAATAACTCTTTGAAACAAACCGTCGCGACGGTGTGACGGGCGCGAGAAATAACGCTTTTTGTCCTGAATGAAAGAACTCGGGGGACACGCCTCGCGTTTAATCGCGCGTCGTTTTCGCTGTTATCCGCCTTTTCTGCCGTTCCCGCCCCATTTCTTTTCCTGTTTATTTTTTCTTTTCTTCTTCCTTTTTTCTTACATCGAGGGGACACAATGGCGAGTTTTGCCGCGTGAAGCGTTTTGCGCGTCGGCTGCCGTGCGCGAGTGAAAGTTTCGCGCGAACGCGCGCGGGGAAAGTGAGCCGCTCGCCGGCGGCACTCTGGAGGAGGAAGGAGGAGGGCCGGCCGATCGAGCAGCGCGAGCTCAGCTGGTTTCCGGGCTCGGAGCTGCAAATGCCAGAGATCCACCGCCCCGGATCGAGAAACTCTTCTTGTCTTCGATTTCTTCGCTGCAAACTTTTCGTCGATGGAAATTTGGCACGAAACTCTACCGAGTTCCTCGATCGATAGTAGATCCAATTATTTTTATAGATGTGTGATAATTAAATCAAGATTAATGATTTTAATTAGTGAGCTACTTTTAATGTTGAAATAATATAAAATGAAGACCCTATTTACTTTAAACGAGAATAAAAGTTACATATTTCATGCAAATATGTGTTCCTAAAACTGGAAATCTGTAAATCTAGTATTATTTTGTTTTCAATACTCGATAAACAAAAATCAGAACCGACAGAGAAACTGGACAGCAATGAACGGCAAATTTCGTTTTCAGGTCGACAGATTGATATCGGAATATCGGGAGCTCTCGGTACGGCGCCGTTCGACGAGCCGGAAGCGACTCGAAGACGCGAGCGCGCTAGTCGGTCGCGCGGGGGTGGAGGAGGAGGAGGGGGAGGACAACAACAACGACGACGACACAGCAGGAGCGCGGGTGCCACCGACAGGCTTGTAATTTTCATGAAAATTGCTCGCCCACGGGAAATGATCTGTAAAATTACGGTCCCCGCTTCCTGGCTCGCTAACCGTGCAGGCATAAAATATCAATATGAAAGTGCGCGTAAATATACAACTATTGTAGGAGAACTAGCCGCGTTGCCTGCGCGAATTTCGCATTCGCCGCTCGTGCGATTCTTTCGATACCCATTTTCGGTTTTTTATTCTCATCGCTCGCGAGGGCCGCCCACGCATATTTATAAACGAGAAGCAAAAACATAGCGGGCTCGCAAGTCGAACGAGCGACACAGTCCCGCGGCATCGAGCGAATTCCGCCGATCGAATTTTAAACGAGCCACTCGACTTTCTCCGGCGAGCTCGGCTCGCATAATACGAGCAACGCGACTCGATACGAATAACGCTAAACGGGCTCGTTCTTAATTAGTCCTTAATCGGCCATCTGTTACGCGCGATATCGCCGTTACGGGAAAAGCCTCGGTTAGGGAAAAACGCTCGCTTCGATTTCAGAGCCCGACTGCTTCCGCGTGACGGATGGAAAAACGTTTTTCGCCTCTACCAGAAATCGAGACGCCTTTGATCTCACCGCGATGAAAAACGCCGATCGAATAGCTCGAAACCAATGGAATCTCGTAATCGAGTGAAACAAATCGAGTGGGTATCGACAATCCAACGTACTAGGATCAACTTTTTCTCGAAACAATTAAAAGGAAAGTTATTTCCCAATTTAGTTAAAAACAATAAAATTCCATCGGTTAAGTGATCATTTTAAAACATGAATTTCCTTTTTAATTGACCTGCTTAATTCGATTGATTATTTTTAAAATTATGATTATAAATGACGAGTATCCCCTTTTTTCTTGAGGGTTGCATTTTGTAATAGAGATTTCATTTTTTAAACGATTCAATATTTTTGTACAAAGAAAAATTTCGTAATCGGAGAGTCTTAGAAACAATCGATTGCGCAACTCGAGTGGCTAATTAAGCCGGAGGATCGTCGTTGCGCTTATCGATTCTACGGTCGCGCGACGAAACGCGGTCAAGCGCACTGTCGCAGGTCAGTATTCGCTCGTACGCCGCTTTCGCCGATGTCTCCTGTATTTGTGTATACTCGCACATACGGACGAGACGCACTCCGTATTACGTAACTTATAACGTGTCGCTCTTGGACGCGCTCGTCGATTCGGTAATATCCTATAATCGTAGGATGGTAACGGTACGTCTCGGTATCCACCGAGATAGAGAGAGAGAGAGAGAGAGAGAGAGAGAGAGAAAAAATCAAGCATTGTCAAGGACGCTGGCCTCGAAGGACGTCGGCGCCTTTCGAAATTCACCGTTCACTAGGAAATGGAATTCCAGTCCTTTGAGAAAAACCACCGTTCCGCGATAAAAGCTCCTTCGTACGTTAATTGAATAAGCAGCACTTTTCGAATCTCTCAACAGTTTTTCCAGCGGCAGTAAAACTTCTTGCTCCTTCGAGTTCCTCATTTCTATTTTTTTCGTTCCTTTCTAAGTCTATTTTTACGCGCGAGAGACGTGGAATTAATTACCGGACGGTCTTCTTGTTTCCGAGAGTTGAATTTGAGAAAAAAAAGGAGGATGGCAAACCAGTCGATCAAGTTGTGTTCTAACGCGAAAGAAATTAACGAGTGAATTATCGTTGACTCTTGCCGTTTGATATCTCGTAATGCGAGACGAGCGGAGCTTTTTCTCTGTCTCTCCCTCCTTCGAGTCTCGTGTGGCTGCCCTTGCAGCGGTGTAACGGTTCGCGATTACCTAAAAGGATCGCTGCATTACGTGTAGGTATCGGCTGCGTTACATTGCCAAGGACGAATCTTTGTTTTGCGTTGTCGAAGGACGCCACACGAGCTCGTATTCCTTTCGAAGTCATTCGCAAGAAAATGGAAATACCGCTCGGGGAGATAGCAATCAGTCAAATCGTTAACAACTATTATTACTTGTCGAAGAGAATATCGCAAACGACTCGCGATTAGAATTCTCGGATTTTTCTTCTGTTATTTAAATAATCGTCGTGCGAGAATAAAATGCGAATGAATACGAAGAAGCGAGGAACGAGTTTCGAGTCTAAAGCCGAGCTCCTGTTCATTCGCTCCTCGATGTGACGTTCGATGATTCATTTGCGAGATTAGACTCTGCGGCTTCGTCAATGAAAATATCGGGGGAAAGTCGGGACAACGAAATTTATATACGGCCGATCATATTAATTCGATAATTTTGTTTCCGCGATACGAATCTGGGATGGATTTCCCGTTGGAAAGTCTCGCGGGCGGGCCGACCGAGTGGGGAGAATTAGCGATGCAGAGTGCACCCACCAAAGTGGAAAAAAAATCTGGTGCGTACGAAGAGAGAAAAATCAGTCACGCCAAGCGGTGAACGCCTGGTATCGGCTAAACGACACGGAAACGCCAGAGGCTCGTTTCGCGCTACGTTTTCGTACTTTTCCTCGATAATTTATTCTTTCTAACGATTATTAAAAACGACAATAATTACACGCACTGACCATAAAAATTTGTTGAATTTATACTCAACAATTTACTCAAACAATATTTCTTCATACTCAATAATTTAATTTCAATATTTTCAATTAAATATTAGCTTCAACGAATTTTTGTTTTCAGTGCATGTACAATTTTATTAAAAATTGTTTAATCATAATTTTTAGAGCACACAAAAACTGTGCTTAAAATGAAAAATGTGAATGTTTTCATTTTGCAATGTTGTGTAAAATGAATTCGTAAAATACAGAAATTGTTTTCTCCAGCTGACGGCCTTTCCCTCTTTTTGTCGACGACGTCTCTCTCTCTCTCTCTCTCGCGTTTCCTAGTGCCGTTTGCGTCGCGGCGCGCTGGTCGGACGAGGACGGCGCGAGATGACGAGCGAGTGAGAGTATAACCTGTAGCTTCTCCGAGCGTCGTGGGGGTGCTCGGAGAATCCGAGTCTTCCCATGCCAACGTCACTTGTAACAGACAGACCGGAAAAATTTCGTAACCATCGAGCGCATTCCCACGAGATGTGCGAGTCTCGCAAGGAAAAGAAAATTCGCGAGATGGCAAATCGATTTTTACGATGCCCTCGATGCTCACAACGCATGAATATGCAGATTTTGTTCAACTCGTACCGGTGGTTGTACTCGATTTTTTCATCTACAAATGAAATCCGGAAGTAACGAAATTTTTCGGTTAATGAATTTTGGGAAAATTAAGGTGTCGATGAGAAGAACGATAAACACACAGAACGGGTCGACAACACAAATACGCACTTTCGAACTTTCACGCTGCGAGGGGATTTGAAGAAAAAGCGGATAACTACGCAAAACGAAAAGTCTTGCGTAATGTGTTGCGATCGAACGAAAGTGGCTGACGTATGCGCTGGACCTCGAGCGAGTAGTTGCAAAGTATGACAGGTTGTGTGCTACCAATAATATTCACTGTGAATTTTTGAGAGAAATTCCTTTTCTAAAACCTTTCCCAAAACTAATTTTACGATCTTTCTCGCAAATCTCGATCCTCGAAATTCAGATGTCCTTGAGATTAACAGCGCACGTGTGCACAGGTATGCATCGAGTACCTGTGCACCCAAGTACACACGAATCTCGGAATCGACAGCTCTTATCGGCTCGAGATATATTCTCACACTCTCCGATCTGTGCGCGATTGTTTGTTCGAATTTTTTTCCTATTATTGTGTCATACGCGACACGAACGACAATGCGAAAAACGGAAGGGGAAGCGAAATCCGTTCCGGCGATCGCCGTCTGCGCGATTGCGCAATTTTTCGTCGAAGGTTCTTTTTTCCCCTCTCCCTCTCGTTGACACTCGCGCGACTTTTTCGAGGCGCATTTCGTGCGTTTTCAGGGTTTCACGAGAGGAAGAAAGAGAGGAGGCACGCGAGCGAGTCTAGCCTGTGGGAGTAATCGGAATCCCGTAATTACGAGGATCACAGGAAAGGGGATATTAGGATCGCGACGACAAGCTCGTTACGCACGACCTATCGCTACACTCGCGTGACCTAAGGTCGTTTCTTTGTTGGACGCGGTAATAATGATAAAAAAAAATTGAATTCCTAGGACAGACGTGGATGCGACTATTTCGCGAGGATCGATATGAGCTACTTGATATTGGCTTTGAAAGCGCTGATCCTATATGCGAGAATAAATCGTCTGACGTACAAGTCGCGAACTGATTTAGAACGATAATGGGATAACACGAACGGGTGCTAAAAATAGAAATGCGGTAGTCAGGAGCGTCAAAATCACACGTCACGGTGCATCGATCGCCTCCTCGATAAAAACGAAACCCGAGCTTTACAAGATTGGAAAATTTTGGAGACTAAGAATCGAATTTTAATCTAATTGGAGTTTTGAAAAAATTCCAGAAAATTAGGTGCGAAATTCTGTTGCGTATGGACACAAATGAAACGGAATGAGCAGCGAAGCGGGAAGAGTCGCGTTGGAGACGTTTCGACTCGGTGGGAGAGCGGGTACGGCTCGTTACGACTCGCTCGTTGACTCCGAACGAAGTTGACCTAGTCTCGGGCACCCACCGGCTGTCTAATCTAAAATTAATTCCTAACAGCTGCTAACCGGCGTTCTAGCGTCCTCCTCCCTCCCACTCCTCTTCCTCCTCCTCCTCCTCCTCTCGATATCTCGCATTCGCGACGAGAGAAGAGTCGCGCCGTGCCCGTCTTTTCATTCGAGCATTATGCGTGTCAAGGCCGCATTCCTCCCTGCGTCCGTCCGCCTCTGCCATTTTACGGGCTTCGTCGAGATCGGGAAGCGCCAGGAGCCGATAGTCAAAATAATTTTTTGCGTGCTCTGCATGTAACATCTACTGCAGAGTGCACGCCCTGTATTTGTATAAATCAACAAATGTGATGGGTCACTCATCATTTTTAAACAGCTAATAAAAAATGGTTAAATTGAATAGAACAGGTGATCATGTTAAAGATTTAAATTTTGAAATGATCACTTTGTCGATTAAATTTTATCATTTTTAGTCTCAGCCATTTGAAAATAACTTTCTCCTTAATTGTAGCTTGCTTGCTATGGAAAAATAAAGTGAATCAATCGATATTTTTTCAGGTAAGACTGAGAAATTATTTGTAAAAATCACGACTGAAAATTTTACGAAGGAATATAAAAACAGACGTCTCAAATTTTTCGACTAGAGACGCTAACAGGCGATAATTGCCGAACGCGAAGTCTCGCGACTCTCGTTTTCGACTCGACGATTTCTACGATACCTCCTCATGCCAACGCGTGAATATCAAACAAGACGAGCGGATGAATATTCAGCGAGTTTCGTGGAAGAAATTTTCGACAGTCGATCCCGAGACGATAAATACGAGTATCTTTTTTTGTTTTGAAAACGGGCGAAAGTGATTTAATCTCGTACGTTTTTAATCGACATTATTAATAGTCGAATAGGCAGTTTCTCCCGGGCTGTTTGAGCTTGGCGACTAATCAATACACGATGATGCGTGTTGATTCGACTTTCTTCCACTGGTGACTGCGTTTCTTCCGGCGGCCACGCCTCGCGTTCCTCGAATCTCGGCTCTTGCTTTTTTTCGGTATCGGTGGATCGAAACAAAAAATTCGCGATTAGATAAATCGTTATATAACGTGAGCCGATAATGTAACGAAATTACATAAAAAAAAAAAAATAACAATTGGGGAACGTTTGTTAGCGAGGTTATCGTTTCATCGCAGGAGGTTCGCGCTCGAGAATTGTCGCTGGTTAATCCCGACGAGCGGACGATAAAGATCCAACGTTATCGAGCGTATCTACACGCGTGCACGCGTGTATCACACACGAGCGTTACAAAGCTCTCGCACGGGCGATTAACTGACATTTTGATGGCCTCCTTTCTCCCTTTCTCTTCCACCCATCCCTCACGTTTGTCTTTATCGGAGCTCGTTTCATATGTACCGCATTTATACTACTTCGCGATGACAGGCATATATTATTTACAACTTATGCTTATTTCTAACCATGCAACTGTACATGCGAGGAAAGTATACGACGCTTCCTTAACATCGTTTGTATTAACCCACGTGATAACGATAGTTGATAAGAGACTATGTACAAAAATTAGTAACAACAAATTGTAATCTCATGCATACACTATGTACATTATTTACAATATTTACACATAAAGTGCAGAGTATTTACACGAAGCTCGATCCGAAAATCGAAGCAAATCGGTTAATTAGTCACGCGAGGCGAGATTCGCAATTATTTCACGCATCCGCGGTCGCGTATTACGCGAGCAATTATTCGCGCTTATTCGAGTGTCATTTCATCTCGTTTCGTCGAGTGGGACGGGAGGAACGGAAACAAAGAGGAGGAAGAAAAAACGAAGACGAGTGGTGGGGAGCATAAATAATTGGCATATCTTAATTATTCTACTTGTAAGGGGCGTCCAATTAAAGGTGCCCCCGAACCGGATCAATTAAAAAATTGAAGTAGTGCGTACTCGGCTCATACAAATATAGGGCCGTCCGCGGGCGAGTAAAAGCACCGATAATTGTCAATTATCGTGACAGTAAATTACGCGGAGGGACGCGCGAGGCCGGAGAAGCCCGCGTTTATCGACGTCGAGGCAATCGTCGGTGTGAAATTGAGACGTGTATTCTTCTTCGTGAAACTCGTCGAAGAAAGTGCTCGCAAAAATAATATTACAAATAAACGAAAAGCTAATTTGTTTTAGCGTATCATTAAAAAAAAAAAACTCGTTCCTCACCCTTTGACGCGACAATCCCCCTTAAAAATCAACTTGGCTGTCTTATCTTAACGAGGACGGGGACTCGATCGAGGATCACAATCGTCGAGAGCAAAAACGCGAAAACGGGAAGCGTAACGAAACGTTCCCTCCCGAGACAATGAAATTACGAGCCAATCTATGCAGAATCTTCGGGCTTATCTTGACGCGACCGCGCGTTCTTTATGATAATTGATTACGGAAGTGAAGGCGATCGCGCTCTCGAGTCGCTGGATATGCCCGGCTTTACTTTCGAGAGATATGGGACAGCAGGAAGGAGGAATTGAAACTGGATCTTTCGCGCAGGCATGCGCAACACGCGCTTTATAGGAAGTCGGATCGGCCGCCGCGAGGAAGGAAACTTCCTTGTATGCTTTCCACGTAGTTAGATGAAAATTCGAATACCGGGCACGTTCGGGCTCGATTAATTAACCTCCTTCGCTTTGGATATTTTTCTAACTAAATTCATTCGAAAATTTAAGAAATTTTTAGCTGCAGTTTAATCGTAAATTTGGAAAGTCGATTCAATTTTTTATCATTTTTTTCGAGCCAACTCACGGAGCGTTTATCCCAATTTCGGTGGTTTTCACGGAACGCGAACGCGCTGCTGTCCCCCGTCGCATTTACATTCCGGAATACTCGAGAAATCGTGAGAGTTTCGCTCTCCATTAATTTTAATTGATCGCGATAACAAGGCTTCGATGTTTCGCCTTCGAGTGTAATCCTTTTCCCGTTTATTCTCTTCTTGCGTTTTTTTTTATTAACAAAACGTCCCACTGAGCGGATGGCTAATACGAGCGACCGAGCAAAATCGATTTATCGTCTGCATTATTCATGCCGGTAACGAAAAATCGACTCGAGATGTGCCCGCCATCGATCATAACGCGGAAGGGTTCCCGCAAAATAATTCGTAATTCTCTCTTCGTAAATTCCTCGCGAACAGGGCGTCTCGAACAATCGGACTCGTTTCTCGTCTAGGCGAGCTTTCGCGGGTGAGTGCGCGAAAAAAAGGCTATCTGGCTCGATCGAACCGAGCGCGACCGAAAATATCGATTCCTCCGAGGGAACCACGTGACTTTCGCTTTCTCCGAAATAAAGAGGACACGCACACGTACAACGAGATCGCGTGTAACTTTTGTACATCTCGCGGTTTCTCGACCTTCTCTTTCTCTTTCCCTAACGGTACGGCCCTTTCTTCCTGTTCGCC